>CALNXK010000465.1:72500-173277 GCA_942486035.1 Porites lobata | reverse complement strand
GCCAGGCTTGTTGGCCATCACCCTCATCATGTTTTGCTTGATTGTCTTGTCATTTGCTATTTTGTTATGCTTCCTCCTACAGTATTCATGTACAATCGTTTCTTTTTTTCATTAGTCGGTTTCAAACCATTTTTCCCTTTTTTCGTTCTCTACTTTTTAGCTTCCCAACCACGTCTTGCAGAGTTTCATGTTTCATCAGACGGGCTGAAAGAACGAGAAGTCCAGTTAATTCACGGCAGTAAGTACCGGCCGATTTTTTTGATAACCGACACTTTTTGTCATTCATTCTTGCAAGGAGTCTACTTATTGGCTGCGTGCTCAAGCTGTTGTACATACTGAAAGTCACCAAAATGGTGGAAATGCTAATTTCGAGTTAAAGGGGCTTTGTCACGAAATTTTTCAAAATTCAAACATTGAGAACTGCCACCAGATATAGTGAAACAAAAAGTAACCACTCAAAACGTTAAAAGAAGGATTAAATAACACAAAGTACAAAAGGAGGTAGGCTTTGGACAAAATTGAATAAGATAGAAACGGATTGCAATTGGGGTTTTGAAAAACTTGTTAGGCTAACAGTTTTCAAAGTAACGTTTGACATGATGGTGGGGAGACAGTTTTGTTTTACTTTAGTAGTTTCCAAATACATGAATTCTCGTCTCCACTTAATGCCATCCTGCCCCAGTTCTTCAAAAAGGGATAGCGGAAACCAATTGCTATATCCAGTAGAAAGAGATTTTTCCTTCGGATAGGGTTATCCACCCTTTGAAGAACTGGAGCCAGGCTTGTTATAAGAAAATCACAATAACTTATCTGTACAATTAGCAATTACTGAATGAGGCTGAGTAGGAGGTGAAGAATCGAGGAGGATGTTATCCACCGAGGTTGAAGGCCTCGCATCTTCCAAATTTGGTCAATGCCAGTTAGTTATGAAGAATTAGCCGGGGTTTTGAGCCCATATCAAATGGTGAAATATTTTGAGTGAATGATAACCGCATTTAACCCTTCTGCAGGGTTTATTCTACAGCGGCCTTGCGGGATTTCCGCAATTTGGAAAAAATGCCGCATAAAATATACGTTGCCGCGTCAAACGGGGCGCAAGAAAATAGACCCAAGGATAAGTACTATTCTTTGAAATGAAGTATTCAAAAACATTACTGACAACAACACTGATTTGACGGCCGCTCTTAAACTTACTTCGAACTTTTATAGCCTCTTACTGTCTCCATTGCCTTTCTCTTCTTCGTTTGAGTCATTATTTCACCAGACAAACATCCGGGATTCTACAGTAATTCGAGCCCAGGCTTTTTTCAGTTGCCCAGAATGTTCCAAAATGGCGGCAACGCGTCAATAAAGGTTCGTTTTCCCATGGAACAGTCTGTACCAATAAGTTCAAATACCTTTTAGACCCCTTTCTTGAACAAAGGCCCCTAAAACTCAGGTATACCTATCGATAGAGTGCCAACGAGCAAATCATGCGTATTTTGCTTAGGAATAAAATTCCTTTTTTTCCCATTTGACCGTTTGTTGGTCCCTTCCTGTTGCAAGGATTATTTTCTTGAAAAGTTCTCAGATTCAGTGGCTTTACAAACCTGCTATGTAAAAAGTGTGAAGTGCCTTGAAAGAATAAAGTCAGCTTTGCAGAGGAAGCGATCGAATATTATTAAGTCCAGCTACAAATCTACTGTCGGTTCGGTTTCACATTGTTGATAAACATTTGCACAGTTTAATCATTTAAACCTCCTTTCAAATTTCCGGAGGCTTTTTGTTATCGGATTGAAACTTAAAATGATTTGCTGGGCCATCTGAAATGTTTCAAGGACATGCGATGTACGGCACGTCGGTATTTAATTTTAGTTCATTATTTTTATACTGAACTCGGCCACGTTTCGAAAAAAATGGCGTTGTTTTTTTTCCTTTGTCGTTCGCTTTAGGCTTTGTAATTCGTTTTTGTTCTCATTGTTTTTGTTTGCTGGTTAGATTTTTTTCCAACACCAGATTTTCCAACAGAAGCGACTGCATTCTTCGTGTCAAGCTTTCCTAATCTCCTCGTGTAATCTGATCCTTTTAGTGGTGAGAATATTGCTTGCTGCACATGGAACACTTTTGCTGTTTTACAAACTTCTCTTCGTTAAAACTTAACATTATGGCCCCTAAAATTAATAGAATATATCAAGTGCTCATGTCTCTTGACTGCGGTGGCCAGGTTTGACGAAAAATTTAGGTAAATAAACACAGGAAGTCACGACGGCGGGAAGTGTGTGAAATTTTGTTTGTTATTCAACTTGAGCCCGTGCGCCTGGTACTGCCTTTGATTGGTTCACAACTGACCGCTTGGTCTCAGGGGAATCTACATTACATTAGGTTACACTTTTTTCAGCTCGATCGAGATTTTTTTCTGCCTATTGCCCAGTCTTGCGCGGTTTGTTCTGCTGCCGCCTCGCCATCCGAGCGTCTTCGCTCGGATGGCTCGTTGGCAATTACAGAAGGGGGGCCCATTTGACCCTCATTGGCCAATTTTAGAATCAACCCTGCTTCTGGTAGCATGACTCTGCCAAGGAATTGCGTTTGACGTTTTAGTTGCTGTATTTGTATCCTGTGCTTACAACCTTGCTGTGTTGTGTTTTGTAGGATGGTAATATCGTAATCAAGAACATTCAGTTTGAGGATGGCCCACTTGGACACAGAGAAGTCAGCATTAGATGGAAGGATCTAATATGTTATCAAAGACTAGAGGTGAGTATTTTAGTATTTTTATCATAGATTGCGTGTTTCAATATCTCTTGTAATTTTTAAGGTTAAACTTCATGAGTGCAGAATCTAATGCAAATGAGCGAGAACAATAAAATTTTCCTTCTAGTAAAAACCAAAAGTTACGGAATGGGGCGACAACGGTCGAAGGTCAAGACGCTTTTCCTTCAACGCTGTGCTTTTAGCGCAAGTTTCACCTGACAGATGGTTAAAAACACACGTGATCAGTTTATGAGTGATAGAAGGGCCAAACGTGCGTAATGAGCATTCCATTCATTCTAAGTCCAAACGAATGCAGGCTACATACATGCGATGCATGCGTAATAACAACCTGTATATTAGGATTGCGTACCCCTCTTATCGCCCGCAATTAGCGTCAATTTCGGCACTTGTCAGTGAAGTTCGACGTTTAGAACGGGCCTAAGAGAAATCATCACTTGCCCTAATTAGACATGGATAACTTGTCGACGAGGTTAATAAACTAATAAAATGATGTAATGAACAAGAAAGTTAAAGTCTCTTAACTAATTATATAAGGAATTGTATAGTTCAGTCTGGAGTATTTATATGTGGATGTACTCGACTACTTATCTCCTCCAATGACGCGGTTCATCTGAGGCGGACGGTAATGTTGTGTTTGTTGATGCTTCTCTCCCTCGTGGCTAATTCTTTATCGTCACGGTGTTGCTCCTTCTCTCTCTTGCTTCAAGAGAGCATGGTAGTTTTCCTCTCCTTAAAACCAACAATAGGACAATTGCCCGGTAACGTCATTTTACTACAATGTTGGTTTTCGCAGAGAGGGGAAATCGGAGTACCTGGAAAAAAACCCTTTTGAACAAGGAAATAACCAATATCAAACTCAACCCACTTATGGTCTCGCTTCTGGGACCCAGCAACATAAGTATAAGGCGGGTGGTCTTTTCTTGCCTTCCAGTTGCAGCTTACTTGGAAAAACTAAAGGCCCAGATTTTTGCAAGCGCCAACGACGCAAACCTATTTGTGAGAGCAAGTTGTCATCATTCAATTTGAGTTTTTGACCAGACCTAAATTTTTGGTACATTAATGTTTGGTTTTCAGGTTATTGCAGGCCCACCAGCGAAGCTCAAGATCCTAAAGTTTGATCATTCTGAGGTAGGTATGAAAAACGCGTGTCTTGGACCCAGTGTTTCAGTGTTCCATGTTCAAATTTTGAACACTGAGTTCAATCTATCATTGTGCGAGTCCCAAACCCATTGAAAGAGCGTCCTATTGACGCTTGAAGCTTGGAGCCGCACGTGACATTAGATTAAGAGGCATACGCGCATTTTAACCATGACCTCTTTGACTCTCCAACTCATAGATAACATCGCAACACTTTCACGCACAGCAAGGTTGGGTATGAAGTCTTTTTCTCTCCTCACTGAGTTAGGGAGCTTTCCATTTGTCAGAACTGACCGGCCAGGACATTCCCGTTGTAGTGAAAATCTTACTTTTTATCAAAGCTATCCAGCCAGATCAGTCAAATTCTAAATAGTATGCATCAAAAACTCTGCAAAAAGCCCATTTTATTTTCAAAATGACTGGTCCGGCCATGGTCCAGCCGGCCAGTTCTGACTTTTGAAAAGCACCCTAAGTTAGAGTGCACGTGGAGATTGCCTCGACCTCTTACCTACTGTAGTACAAAACAACATTGCTTGGAAAGCTTCCTATGTGTTATCAAGCCTGCTCTTGTACAAACTCGAGTGCATAATTTGATTTATTTTTACTTGTTTTACAGCCACTTTCAGTGTTTAACGATACCAAGATGCCATTTAACGATACCAAGATGCCATTTCCCCTTACTGTTCAACTGTGCGACAAGCTTGAAAACCCCTCCGATGAGCCTAATGTTAAGGTGGTCCTTAATACGGACAGAGGAATTAAGGTAGGAATCTAAACTTTTGTTATTCAATGAAAATTTGACCAAACCTTTAATAGTTTGGTCTCCCTTGAATAAATGCAGTTTCAGTAGCCTGCGTAGCAGGCGCTTGGAAGTAGTGGGCCCGAGAAAAAACGGGCGCGCGAGAAGGAGACACGCGTGCCTCCCTCGCGCGCGCCCGTTCTCTCTTTCGCCTACTACTTGCAAGCACCTGCTACGCAGGCTACAGTTTCAGTCGAACCTCCACTAATGACCACCTCTCCACAACGGCCCCTTTTTTAGTCCCAGCGGACAATCCGCACATTGACTTTTGTCTAAACCTCTCTACAACGGTAACGGCCACTAAAGCGTGTTCCCAAGTTCCAAAATAAGGGAGTTTAAGCAACGACGACGACGACGGCAACGAGAACGGCAAAAAGGCAATAGGTTAGATCAGCAAAACAACAACTTTTTACGTGCATCACGCTTTTTTGTACATTTCTCAGCCGTCGTTACACGACTACAACGTGAAAGTGTCTAATTTCACGTTTTGTCGAGGACGGGAACACAAGACAACAACTTTCCTTTTCTTTTCCTGAACTTTGATACAATCCTTCAGAATTCAACTCCAAAAAAAATTGCCCACATTTGACGAATTAAAGTGACGTTTTCATAGCCGTCGCCGTCGTTGTTGCTTAAGCTCCCTATTAGAGACCTTTAGTATCAGGTAAACCGCAAACCGCGGTTACGCGTTTGCAGTTTCGCGTTGCCGAGATTTCAAACTTTAGCAAGGCGTTAAGTTCAGTTCAGTTCATTTTTATTTAGCCAAAATACAATACAATACAAGAATACATATAGGAATTGTAAGGTTACAAGGGAGCCCAGAAGAAACCAGAAGGCTTTATGAAGCATGGGCTCCCCAGTCTAAAAGAGATAAGCAAAATAAAATGATATTCGTGGAGTGATACGTTAAAAATAGGAACCAAACAGAGACTGAGTTAAGTTATGAATTCAGAAACACGATAGAAAAAAAAATTAACTCTGGATTGGAACAGAATACTTTCCTTTGTTAGTACGGCAGAAAAGATTTGAACTTCGCGTTCATTGTTTAGGGCCGCCATGTCGTTTTCATCAAGTCGAAGTGCATCACTTTAATCGCCCAAAACTCAGCAATAATTCATTGATTCGAGATCAAAAATCCAACAAACACATCGCAAACGGATACAAAAAGCTAGTTCATACCTTTAAACGCGAGGCTGTACAATTTTTTGTGACAAAAAACCTTGCCGTAAATCACTTACCGCTGGAAGCCCTTCCTTCGGTTCAAACGTGAACTGCAAACTACAAACGTGCCCGCAGGGCCGTGGTCACGTGACATTTTGCGGTTTGCCGTTTGCCGTTTCCCACGAAAAACCTGATGCTAAAGGTCCCTATTACCTCTCGACAACGGCCAGTTTTTTCAGCAGCCGATGAAAAAGTCAAGAATGGTCATAAAGTTTGATAC
Organism: Porites lobata; assembly: GCA_942486035.1. NCBI lineage: Eukaryota > Metazoa > Cnidaria > Anthozoa > Scleractinia > Poritidae > Porites > Porites lobata. The sequence goes on along the minus strand of CALNXK010000465.1, from coordinate 167,149 downwards.
GAATGACCCGTTGGTGATTAATTGCGGCAATCGTATTTTGATTGTGATCCATTTATACTACTGCAGTAAGCATAAATTGTCTACGGTACTTGTAGCGAATGTTGCGAGCCCTGCTTGTTTTGTGACGTTAACATTCTAATTCAAATCAATATTCAAGATTTTTGTGTATTTTATCTCTATGTATTATATATGATTGGATTACCATTATGGAATACAATAAGAATGAACTTAGTAGCGCAATATACATGTTGTACTCCCTACCACACCGTAACGGCCCCTTTCTTCTGTCCCCAAGGTGGCCCTTGTGGAGAGGTTCGACTGTATTATGTAATCTGGTCTAATGAACTGTTTTTGCTGCCGCCTTTTTTTGGCGTTCTATCGATGGTACGTTGAGCACCTGACTATACAAATTTATATAGACCTGTGCAAAATGATGTTTTTCTTGGTAAGAATCTAATTGTGGGCATTTTTATAATTTTATTTTTTTCAGTTGACTCCAGCACCTGCTCAGCAGAAGACAGACAGCAAGGGTCAAGCAACGTTTGGTCAACCTACTGTGAGCGCAACCAAGTAGGTGGAATTTGAACATAAGTCTTCTTGTGCCCTTGTTCCTGCCTCTTACTTGATAGCTCTTACCTCAGCCCTTAACGAACGTTACTGAGTCAAACAAAAGCTTTCTTTACTTTGTACACCTTTTCTTAGTTCTGCTACTCAGTAGTTTTACTTCCCTCTTAACGGACGCCTCTGTTAGTGGGACACCTAGAGGTGGTCCCTGGCTTTCCTTAGTCATTTTGTTTGACTTCCTGTAAGATAGAGACCTTCCTAAAACAGAAACCTAGAGTTGGTCCCTGTCATTCTTTAGTCGGTTTCTTTGACTCTCTATAAGAGGAACACCTCCCTAAAACACTTAGAGTTTGCCCCTGTCGTTCTTTATTCATTTTCTTTGATTCTGTAGACGGACACCTCCCTAAAACGGACATCTAGAGTTGGTCCCTGCAATTCTTTAGTCGTTTTCTTTGATTCTGTATAAGACGGACACCTCCTTAAAATGGACACCTAGAGTCGGTTGCTACCATTCTTCATTCATTTTCTTTGACTCTCTTTAAGACGAACTCCTCCCTAAAAAGGGCACTAAATGCCGGCACACACTTGGTGCCGATCAAAAAAATACCCCTCGACTTTAAGAGCCCCAACCTTGGCATTTCTTAGGAACATCCTCTTCTTCAGTCATAATTTAAGTCTGTAAAATAACTTGGAGTAACGTGTGTTTAAAAATCAGGGGAATGTATGGAATAAGAATCAAAGCCCTGCTTGGAAGAACTGCATTGGATGCGCCTACCATAAGCGTGAGGTAAGTTCTGTGAAGCAGGTTAACACACATTTCACAACAACTCAGTAATTTGGTCGAGAGCTCTGATTTATGAGAGTTTAGACCTCCGAAATGGCGTCAACACGTGTAAAGCTTTAGTGGTACTGCGAACTGCACTCCAGTTGTTTCACTGCAGCGTATTAAAGATTTTCACGTTATCTCTGTGGTCTGTAAGAGTAGGGTCAATGGAAAATTGTTGTTCGTTCGCCAAAATATTCAATATTTTGTATCAAATAGAGATGTTGAACGTCGCATTTAAAGCAAAAGGAAACGGTAGAGATCAAATCGGCTACTGAATTCACTTTTGCCGTTTTGGAGATAGCTAGTACATCGCTTGGGAATGAATATGTTACATAAGTTAGTGCGAGCGTTCGAAGAAGTCGCACGGGTTTAATTTACCTGCGATCGCTGTTCTCATTTTTATGCTTTTGATACTGTAATTTCCTGTGGTACCTACCCGCCTCGACTAGCTGTAGCTATTTCCGGGTAGTTATAATAATACAGTTGTAATAAAGTCGTCGTTGTTGTTATATGTTTTGCATTTCAGAGTGGAGCCTGACCCATCAAAGGCTGTAAATCTTAACGTCACGTTTGATTCTAATGCACCGTGTGTCGTTGGAGAGTTGTTACCAAGTAAGTGAGACCATTAGATTGACAGTAGTCTGGTAGGACTGTTGCGCGGGCAAGTGTATCCCAAGCAAGCAAACGGGTTTCCAGTTTTGCCGTCAAAACGTGCGCTTTCCATAGGCTGGATTTCTGCCGCTATCACGGGTCCGGTCGAGGTCGCAAGCTCATTAGGGAGCTTAAGCAACGACGACGGCGACGTCAACGAGAACGGCTAAAAACGATAGGTTTAGATTGGCAAAACAACAACCTTGCGCTTATATCACGTTTTTTTTGTACATTGCTTTGCCGTCGTTGCACGAGTACGACGTGAAACTTCCTAATTTTACGTGAACACAAGACACCGATTTTCCTTTTTTTTTTCGTGAACTCAGACACACTCCTTTAGAATTCAACTCCTTAAAAAAATAGCCATCATTTGACAAATTAAAAGAGTTGGGATAAGAGCAATGAAGTTTGAAACAGCGCGAATTCACTTTTTGGGTGACGTTTTCTCCATCGTTGCCGTCGTCGTTGCTTAAGCTCCCTAGTTACCGAACAGCGACTGATAATCGAGTCTAGACTACGAGTAGTCCCCATTTTTCCTCAGGGATAGTAGAGCGAGCGAAACGCGAGCGCGCGTGAAAATCACCCCACGCGAGAGAGGCGAGACGGGGCTACTGACGGGTTAAGACTGCATTGCAGGTCAAATACTTTGTCTAGTGACTCTGCATTTTAACCATTTAATCCCCAAGAGTGACCAAGATCCATTTTGTCTTAATAATATCAACACATAATCAAGAGAAACGGTTATGAGAATTTATATAATGATCAACTAGGGGAAAATGCTTTGATTTTTTCTCCACTTGCAGCAGCATCTGACTGATATTAGCTATAGGGAAATCTCATCCAAAACGGAAAGTGATTTGCAAGGACTTGTTCGATTAGCACCCTCTGGGATTTCAGACCTACAGGGTGGCAATTCTCCCAACTAAGTCTTAAGGCAAATGTATGGAGATCAGTCTGGAGAATTTGTGGGTGGATATCGAGGTTTAATAAAATTGGCTATGTCTTTCTAAGCATTGCGCTCAGCATTGTGTGACCAAATTCCAGGTGTTTGGAGATCTATAGGATTTTACTTTAACCTGAATCTGAGTTGTACCATACAAATTCAACTTTAAAGCAGTTTAGCCACGTAAGGACATTGATATATTGAACACTTTTACCTGAAAATTTGATTGACTCATTGCTTGGGTGGGTGTTAGCATAAGAGGTTCAGGTTGGGGGATGTTTTGTCCCCCAAACAAACCTACTGTCCTGCGTTTCAGCTGTTTCAGCCCATGTAGTTGGAGAGGACGAAGCTGTAATGAAAGCAGCAAGTGCTAAGGACATAGTGTTGAAGATATGGCACTCTAAGGACGGTCCAGTATCAGACAAGCCGCCAGCCAGGGTATGTTATACTAGCCTGTTTTCTTCCACATCACATAGTAACTGGGTTTCACAATACATACACTGTAAGTGTCAAGATTCTTAGGCACTAACTAGCCGAGAGCCATTGTCCAGGGCTGTCACCAAGATTTCAAGTTGACGTTATATGCACTCAGTAGGCGGGTAATTGAACTTCAAGGAAATCGCTATGTCCTAGTTTCCTTTTGTTTCGTATGGGAAGTGCCGGATCCAGATAGAGATGGGGGGGGGGGGGGGGGGTGGTCATCCAGACCCTTAGATAAGAGGGGGGGCGGTCTCCCAAAATGTTTTTTTCGGTCCTTCGGGCCTCAGTTTGGTCCAAAAATATGGGAAGGGCGGAGGGTGGGGGTTGGGGGGTGGTCGGGCCCCCGGGTCCCTCCCCTGGATCCACCACTGCCGGGGATAATGTTTATAGTATCCGGAGAAAATCCCCTGCACTTTCCTCTTAGCATATCCACATCAGAAGGGATTGGTTACGATTCAGAAGTGGTAAAATGACTGGCCTATTGTTGATAACCTAAACTGTTATCGTACTGAGGTCACAACGGTGTAGCATAATGCCGCTATTAATTGAAACCACCAAGGCTTAACATTTTACTTATATTGTAATTTTGTTAAGGCCACAACGTTGTACCCATCAAAGCGGAAGTTAACGGATAAAGATGGAGAATTCTACTTCAGGTAATAATAATAAGAAGAATACGAATAAATATGATAATATAATATGTATATTGCGCATATACAATGGAATGCGCATTACAAACGGTGAAATAAAAATAAGTCGATTAAAAGCTATCTTAAAAAAGTACGTTTTGAGGGCTGTCTTAAAAGATGTAAGGCTCTGAATGTTTCTTATCTACGCCGAAAGACTGTTTCACAGTTTGGGAGCTGCCGACTGAAAGGCTCGGTCGCCAAGTCAGTTGGTAGACACAGTGCGTTGGCCGGTACCAACAAAGTCGCATTCTTGAACCTAAGGGTGCTTTCCATTTGTTAGAACTGACCGGCCAGACCATTCCCGTCGTAATGACAATTTCACTTTTAATCAAAAATATCCAGCTAGATATAGTTTGCACGAAGGAGATGGTTTTTCAGCAAAAACTCTTGAAAAAAGCTTATTGCTTTGTCAAAATGACTGGTCCGGCCATGGTCCAGCCGGTCGGTTCTGACTTTTGGAAAGCGCCCTAAGATTATTTATATCTTGACTGGGCAGCGACCGCAATAATATCAACTGAAGTGTGGTTGATTGAGTAGTTTTCAAAGGAAGCAATGCAATTTTTTTTCGTGAATTCTCTTATAACCATATATTGTAAACTGCACTCACTAGGGACCTCAAAGTACCAGATATGTCAGGTGGCTATTGTATGGTAGTGCAGTTTGGATCTGCAGGAGCAGCCACACTCTCTAGTAAACCGGTGAGAGCATTGTTTGTTTTACGTGGAGTCTTCATTACTAGTTACTTCTTGCACAAACCCTTATTCTATTAGTAATAACATTACTTTGAAGAGAACTTGAATTTTTATTTGTAAATTTCTATTTGTTGTCTGCAACGTTAGGAAGAGCTACCTTCAGCGAAACACACCGAATACCACCTTGTGGTCTTTTTGTTGTCTGCAACGTAAGGAAGAGCTAACTTGAGCACAACACACCAAATACCAATCTGGCATCAGCTTACGACAGTCGTTTCCGATTAGTACAGTAGCTCTTCCAGACCTCTATTTTGATTGGCCCTAATAATCAGTAGCTTCTTTTGTTTTAGAGCTAGGGGTATTGTTTGTGTTGAATCATCTGTTGTTTCGTTCTGCAATCACAGACCATGTCTGAAAAGCTACTGACCTTCTTCCCTTCCATTGCACCTTAAACCTGTTCACTTACGAAGAAGCACTTCCGTTTAGCGGCATATTTTACAGAAGATTCATTTCATTTTTGTACAAGTTAATCAGTTTTATTACCTGTAAAAGAATATGTGGAGGAGAGTTGTGTTTAGAAATGCATACTACCCAGCGTTCGAAGAGTTCGTTGGCCTCGTCAGCTAAATACCTTCCCAATTCTTAATGATAGTGAGAGCCAACTATGTTCGTTAACATAGAGTTTCACTTACTCCCTCTTGCAGATCACATTCACAGCAAAGGCTGGTCTCCCTGTGAAGCTTGAACCGGAGACGATGCCTGCGACTCCTACTGTTTCCAACACTCAAAGGACCAACAGCCGAACCCTGGTGAAGACACTCAAGTTACAACTTAAGGTACTAATATTTACTGTTTTTGGTTGTGTTCTCTCCTCATTGTAATGCAAAAATGGTCCCACATCTTCTGTTACCAGTTACCAGGTCTTTGCGACGTCGTGCGTATAATTGTAGGCCAGCGTTGGTGAGCATTAACTCTGTAGAGAAACTGGTTTGTGTAAACTTTGGGAAAAGAGTTGCAGAGTTGGTTGCCTGCAAAGATTTCGTCCGTAGTTTACTAGTCATGATTTCAGCAGCAATGCTACTTTGAAGATGAGTAGCAAATCGCTGAAAATGAGCAAAAGAAAAGAAAAAAATGAACAACAAAAAGATGAGTCCATTGACGGCGTCAGTGAAGCGTATCACGAAGGCGATGACGATTATGTCACCAAGAAGGACGTTTACAAAGTGATGAAAGTGCAAGAGTCGATGTCTCGTAATTTGTTTGAATCCATGTTGACCAGTGTTAACAATAGAAGTGATGGTGTGATCAAAGACCTGACAGAATTGAAATCAAGTATTCGTATCACCACAATCTTCTGTCTAGTAGCTTTCGCAACCTCTTTTTAAGTAATAGTCAGGTTCACCATTGTGAAACTCAACTAGCCTTTCAGCATAGACCTCATTTCTGTAGAACTAATATCAAGCAGTTCAGTATCCTTTATCGAGGACCAACAATCTGGAATTCGTTGCCAATTTCACTAACCAGCTCTTCTTCCATATTTCCATATAAGTTTTTTGTTGGTTTGTTTGTTTATGTTTTGGATTTAACATAACGAACGTAGGGCATTTTTCTCTTTTCTGATCTGAAACCAACTAATGTTGCAGCTCTCGTTAGTTGCTGATCTCTAAACAACGTTAAAAAACCCTCAGCATGCATAATTAAAGGTCCATTTCAATATTCAAGATTGCTTGATACACATTTGTTGAAGAACAGCTCAAACATTTGTTGATCAGCAAAGTGGCCTTAGGCAGCCTTGAGACAAGATTGCTCACTCTGCTGTTTGTTTTAGGACAAATTTGATAACCTGACTGGTGAGAATCTGAAAGGAAAGGTGGTTGTCAAGGTAACAACACCATCAGAAGGCATTGACGAGATCCCTGCTCTGACTGGAAATGTGTACTCCTTGGAGGTACCCCTGGTCAAGGGCGTGGCCACTGTACAGAACCTCCTTATTCAAGAGAACACTGCAGGCAAAGACGGACAGGAATACCTGCTGAACTTTCACACTCAGATTCCTCCTAATTCTTCGCCTCATCCTATTCCCGTGTTTACATTGGCATTCTTGTTTTACAATGGCAAGTACCCTTCGGTTTCATGTAGTGCTGACTTTCTTCTTCATGATTAAGGGCCTGTTTACATTGAGGCGGGGGACCCCAGGTAGGTGAGGTAACCTGCTTAGGTGGGGTAACCCGCCTGTCCATATAATCTCTCATTTTAATTTGATCACGTTTACATGATAAGTGGGGTGACCCGCCGCATGTTACCTCACCTATCTGGGATCTCCCACCTCCATGTAAACAGGCCTTAACTTAAAGGATGTCCGATAATGTGCTTGTTCGTTGTGTGACTTTTTTTGTTTTAAAATAGCAAATACACTGCGGTTTTCTGTGGTGCTAATTTTCCCATCCCTTATAAATATTAACATAAAATAACAAGTGCCCGTTCTTTCTGCGCAGGCTTGTCACTAAGATTTCAAGTTACCGGGTAAATACAACAAGTAGGCGGGAAATCAAACAGCTAGGGATTTCGTTTGGTTCTATTTTTCTTCTCTTTTCCAATGAAAGTAGCTGGGGGCCACATTCATAGCAGCTGGGGGAAATCCCCGGCCCCTGGCTCTTAGTGGCAGCCCAGCTGCGACCTGGTTTTGTTTACAGTGGCAGGTACACTTCGGTTTCCTGTAAAAAAAAAACTATTAAATTCCTATTTCCCTCTTCTTGATTAACTTTAAAAAAACTTCTTTTTGTTTGTTCAACCTTTTGTTTTAGAATGGCAAGTACACTTCGGTTCTTATAAAGAAGTGTCTAATTTCCACTCATTGATTAACGTATCTGCTTATTCGTCGTTTGACCTCTCTAAATCACTTCCTTTTACTTGCTTTCCACCTTGTTAGGTATTTTGTTAACTAACACAACATATTTCATAAACAGTACTATACTTTTTTGCTTTTAGATGTGAGGAAACAGCAACAGATGGCTCAGCTGACAAAAGAAAGAGATCACTTATTTGAGACGATACGCACCTACCGGCTTCTTTTTGAAACTACGCGACAACTCATTAACGAGATGCAAGGTTGGTGGCTTATTTTTGGTTCTTTGCAGTCGACCACATTAACATTCGCCCACAGAGGGAGTGAGACGCAATAATTTTGTCTTATCCTTAAAGTCTCGAGAGTAACTAACATCAATTTTCTCCTAACAATATCCATGCACAATCAAAAGAAAAGGTTATGAGAAATAATAAAATGATCATCAAAATGAAAATGCTTTGATTTTTATCAAATTCTCTCAACTAATTCTGTAAGGAAATATATGGAGATCTGTAGAGAGAATTCTTATGTGGATATTGGGACTTAAAAGATTACTCATTAAGTCAATGTTCCTCCATAAAAAGATTCAAAAGCTGACGCATTAAGTGCTAGCCCGTCATCAGAGCGAATTGAAACTTGATAACACCAGCTTTTTTTAAAGATTTGAACAACCAATTTTATAATTGAACCATAACCTTTATTTTTGTACTTTACAGTGTCAGTGCATGAAGCTTCTTTACAAGAACAGAAGCTGAGAGGAGAACTCAGAAAACAAAACATCCCTGCAAGCAGCTTAGCATCGGTAAGGAGTAATCCTGGTACAGGATCGAGCCACCCTAAGGGAGTAGTTAGAGTACCAAGCTCAAGTCCAGAGGTCGCTGTTTTCGGTTTAACCAGAGGTCCCCTCTTTTCCACAGAGGCCTAGCGGAGAGTAGAACACAGGGGAGAAAACGTACGTGGTGTATGCTGGGAAGGGGAAGAGAGGAAGCGAGGTTTCCGCCATTTTTCTTTCCTTCGTTCACACGACAGCACTTTCGAGTTATAAAAGAAGTTATGTTCTTGTCGTCGGAGCTTCTGTTAGGGAAATATGAGGTGCATATGTAGCCACACGGCACTGGCTGGTTTTGATTAAAGTTGGATCTGAGTTCAACTCCTTGGCCATGCCTGTTGGTGCCTCTGAAGCTTTTACGTTTACTTTCGTTTTCTTATTTAGACGAAGTGCTAGAAAGTTGTGGATGATGCCTCATTTTGTTACCGTGCATACGTCACACGTTTTGCATATTACCGGAAGGTCTCATTTTGTAAAAATCAATTCGCACCATAGATTAGTATTGTTAAATATCCGTTTCATTTGAATGGTCACATCATAGCTCTGGGAGTGAAAGAGTTAATCACTAGAGAGCTTTAGATTTGAGGAGGAGAACGAGTATGAGTATGAGATTTAACATAAAGTTTCAGAATCTAAGCCCTCTACTGCTTGTTTGTTCTTAGCCATCAGCTGTGACTACATTGATAGATGAAATGTCAAAAAAGAGAGATCAGATCGCTATTACTCCTCGCCGACAGTGTCTACTTCACCCTGGACCCCGTGGAGACTCTGGTATTCTGGGAAAGGTTTGTTCAGTTTACTTTTCGATGAGTTCACACTATGCTTTAGTCTGACAATTTTTTTCCCTTTTTCTAAAGCCATAGCAAAGAGTGATTTATAATAACCGTTATGCATGTTTACGTCAGACGAGTATATTTCACCACCCAGCCTCGTTTTGAAGTTGAAAAGTTGCCAAGTTGTGCATAAATGAATTCCCAGGGCAGAAAAGTTGAAAAGAATATTCACGCCCAAAGGGTGCAAATGCAAACAGTTTTGTTTACAAACGAGGTTTGGTGAAATTTGCTCGACTGACGTAATTATGCAACTTCAAATCTTAGTGACAGCCCTGACCTCGGTAATGAAGACACTTGGCTCTACCTCGTCGGTATACTTTTTGTTGCGTGTTAGCGCTAACGCTGTTCTCTGTTCCCCCCTGCAGGTAGCTCATTTAGCTCAAGTGGTAGATGACGACGTTGCGCGAGTACTGTCGTGGCACATGGCATCCGATATGGACTGTGTCGTTACTCTCACGACAGAAAAGGTTTGTTCTTAGACTTTCAAAAAAGTCCTTTTTTCCGATTTAATATGGCGCGGGACGAAGTTCGACCTCTCGCGACTTCGTCGTACGCTTGGTCGCTTGCTAAGACACTCGTGCTGTCGACTTGTAGCAAGTCTACTTCGTGTTTTGCCTGCCGTGCTTTTCGCTCATCAAAAACTCTCTCTCCTTTTGGGTAGCTAGTATGTACGTAAGTTATGCTGTTCCGCTCTATCCTATTCTACTGGACCTGTCGTTTTGTGCTCTGTAGGGTGTATTTTTTATTGCTGACAAGCGTTTGCGAGGTAGCAATACTATTGTTTGTGTAGCGAAAAAATTCAATTTTGTAGTATTCTTTGTGTAGCGGCAAATTCAATTTGTGTCGAATGTAAGATCACCCGCAAACACACTTGGTCATGACTATCTTAGAGGTCTTCTTATATGACGTAGTATATCCGCACAGCGCTCGATTGAATGTTCAAGTTCCTGACAAACGGACAATCTTGCCTGTTTAAACTGTCGAATTCTTTTTCTTTTCCTCCGGTATTAATAAAATCAATCGAGTTAAAGGCTTCCGTGTTACCTCAGGAATGAACCGTAACTTAAGTATTTGCCTTACTGGTCGAAAGCACACTGATTTCATGAGCGAATGTTTTACATCAACGGGCAAAGTCAACGACTAATATTTTGGCACAAAACTGTAAATTCCTCTGCTGCTTATTTCCTGGTAATAATTATTACTGTCTCACTTCCATGACCTCCACACAATCCTTTTGTAGCTCTCTAAAAAATAACCAGTAACATTTATCTAGTTTTTTTTGTCACTTTTGAATAACACGGGTGACTGTTTATTTTCAGGCAAAACAAGTGTATCGCGACTCTAATGGCCAGCAACAAGTGCTACCCTTGGATTCTATCTTCAGACGTAGTTTACCAGAATGGAATAGGTACAGACCAAATTAAACCCAGTTATCATAGACGCTGTGTCTCTCAGGAGTTTTCAAACCCAAACTTAACAATTTTACACCATAAATCCTCTATTTAGACCCCCCCCCCTCTCAAATAAGCCCCCTCTCACTAATAGGCCTCTCCTTTTCAGAGAAAGAAAGTTAATAAGCCCCCTTCTCTTTAAGCCTCCATCCCCTCCCCTCCGCTTATTATTCTTCATTATTTTAATGATAGACTGTATTAATCAGTCACGACAGTAAAACATGGTGTGGACTGATCCAGGACGGTTTATTTACCAACTAGAAGTTCGGAATTGTTATTGATTTTCGGCTGCATGACTCCAACGTCTTGTACTGGAACTTTTCCTCTTTGTATTCTAGTTCTTTATGGTGATCTGATACCATCGTTTCTTCTTAATTAGATAACCCCCCCTCTCTAACCCCTCCCCCACCTCAAATGGGCTTGAAATAAATAAGCCGCCCAAGGGGCTTTAATTGAGGATTTACGGTAAGTTGGTTTTTTTTAACCCAAAGAAAATTCAGGGAGTGCTCAAGTAGTGCCGATCAAGTTTATAAAATTTCCTGCCCGGTTTTATGAGTTACTCTACTACATTAAAATGTACTATACTATTATCTGCAGGTTTAACCTGGCTTACACTCTCATTCATTCGCGTAGTCAGTTGTGATGTCATATAATGGTGATCTATCTTTTGAATCTGTAGACGAATTCATATAGAACCCTCTATTTCGGTAGGACCCTATGCGTGATTTTTCTTTCCTGAATTTGTGAAAATTAGGCTATTAACCCCCAGTGCATTAGAAAAAGTTAGCAATGCTTGCAGACATGTCAGCAGTGGCCTGTGAATATGCTAGTGAGCACGCTCAAGAATTTTCCAGTGGCCTCAGAGTTTTAAGCCTTTAGCGTAGCTTAGCAATGAGTAGCCATTAATACTGACTGTTAATTTTAGAGCTCTTCCACATATACGAGGTCAGGGCAGTTACAATCCGTCTGGTAACCCTGTGTACGCAAGAGATATGTTGATGTTTCCAACAGAGGCGGAAAATTGCAAGCTAGGTAATACGAATGTGTATGCAAGAGTACTTATTGTAGGGCCTGTGCGACAATAGACCATTAGATAATCATTAGCCTGCTCTATGTTCTCTAGTTTAAAAACAACTGTTGGGCCAACGCTCGAGAGGCGCCGGCGGAATCTCATGCGCGAGTGGCAAGCAGATTGGCTCATTCGATAAGTTCTTGAATGGAGAATTTCTCTAAGGTCAAGGTAATTTGCTTGAAAGAAAGCAGTGCTGAGGGACGTTGAATAGAAATGAATTTTCTGTTTAGGAAGGTGAACGTTTCGCTTACCCGTTGTCACAGAGATACCCATTGGTGGAGCTCCGTGATTAGTTGCAACAAGCTAGCGTAAACGGCAAGAATCAGTTACATGCTCCCCCCCTCCCCCAAATTAGCCGGACGACAGTTTCTCCAAACAGGCAGCTAAACATTGGCTACTATAGGGTACAAATACGTTAAACCCAGGAAACAGTCCCCCTTAATGCACAACATCCACTTCCCGTTTGTTGACATTTCCAGTGATTCCACGCTCAGAGGTAGAAATAACTTTGTCAAGATACATTGTTATGGGTTTAGGAACTACCACTCTTATGCTCCGTGAACATCTACCAATGCTTGTTGGGTATCAGAGGTCTTTTTATTTTCCTCGCGTGCGGCGGGGTGCTTCGATGTCGGTAACAGACCGAAGCCGCGAGTCACTTTCACCAGAAATTACACTAGAAACGTCTTTGCTGTCCGGGGTATACAAAGTTCTTCGTGACTGTCAAAAATTTTCCTCAAACTCAATAACAAATAAATGTATCGAGAAAACAGGCAAATTCTATACCATGAATTGCGACACCTAAATCAAACACTCGAAAGAGTTTTTCATTTGGGATCCAAATAACCTTGACGTCACTATGCCCCATTTTTCAACTCACTTCTCGTTTTCTGCCCTAGGGGGTACTCCCTATAATGGCCTATACGGAGAGACTCCGCCCGAAAGGGGTACCTTTTTCAGACTTCAGGTATATGGAAGGGTTGGGATTTTACCAGTTGAATTATATGAAAGTGGTGAGAAATCTGTCATTTGGGCCTGTGAAAGGGCTCAAAGGGCTGAGCAGATGAATTTCAGTGTTATGGCTTTATAAAGTCGGGAAAACGTTCTATTTTTTGATTGATTCCTACTTAAAGGACAATGCATTTGCAGCAGTTAAAAAGGGGTACCTTTTTCGTGAAAAATGGTATATAAAAGGGTAGGGGGTTGGACCTCGGGGCGTAGCCTCCCCGTATAAAAATTTGTTGAGTATGCTCCCGAGATTTTCTGCATGTTTTTTGAAACTTTCCTCGGGTTTGATTCATTGCTTGTCTCATTGCAGTGTTCGGTATGTTACTGGGTGATACACTGATCCTAGATGACCTGGACTGTGCAAATAAATACAGACAACAGGTGAGTATACTTGTTGATGATGCATTTCAAGGTGATGTTACATCGGACGATTCGCAGCAACGATTTTTAGCGCTAGACAGCGTTGCAACATTGTTGTGACATTGATTCAAATGGTTGCAACGTTGTTCCAACATTGCCGGCAATGCTGTGCCACGGCTGGCTATTTCATGTTGTTAATATTGCCAATTAAGCTTCCTTGTGCGCGATGAAACTAAACGTAAGAGGAAAAATTTTCTTGTAAACGACAAAATCACAGCTTCTCGTCAAATAAATGTCTCTCAAGCATTATATGAAACGTTAAATACGAGCAAAATGAACTTTGGAAACTGTTAGGCTAACAAGTTTTCAAAACTCGGCAATTGCAATCCGTTTTAGTCTTCCTCAGCTGAGTTTGTCCGCCCCTGCCTCTTTTTGTATTTGCTGTGCTATTAATGCTTTGTTTAAATGTTTTGAGCGGTTACGGTATTTTTATGTTTCACTCAATTTGGTGGCGGTTTCTACTGTTAGAATTTTGATACGTAATTCATGACTCAGCTCCTTTAACATCAATGTACTAGTGACGACGTGACATTTTTACATTTAGCCTATTCAAAACAGGACTGGCGGGATTGTTATGCCCTATTCAAAACCGGAGAGGCTCGGAGAGGGTTGAATCCACACCAGGCTCCAGGCTACCGTCCAGTGGATAACTCAATTGGTTTCCCTTATACCTATTCGCTAGACAGAGATTTATTTATCCAGTAGATAGCGCTGTCCAACGTTTGAACGACGATGGGGCGGGTTTTTCGAGCCTTTAAGCTAATTGCAAAATTACAGACATAGCTGTGGCTTTGAGATAAAGCCACTAACAGACGACTGCAATGCAATAAAGAAAACTATTGATTTACGCCTGACTATAGTGAACTTAACCAAGGACGTTTTAGAGCGACACGCACCAACCAGAAGTGGCTGTTTTGCATCATTGGTCAGCAGGTTTTTCCCAAATTAAATTTCTGGCAATTCGTCTCAGTAAGAGTAAAGATACCGTATTTATTCGATTAACCTGCCCTGGGCGCTTAGTAAATTTTCACCATTTTCAGCAAGTCAAGTATGTTTAGTTTGCAACAAACAATAAATGGTAATAACAAAACGCGAAGATGTAACAAAGTAAGGTCTCTGTAAAATGCTCTGAAGAAAACTTCGTCTTCGGGGAAGTCTCTTATTAGTACTTATTCAATTTCAATTTCAATCTCATTGTCACTCAAGTCAATAAGTGAATTCTCTGGTGCTGCCTCCTCGATGTCCGACATCGGGGAGTGGAGTGGGGGTGGGCGCTAATTTGAGGTTGGGCGCTTATTCGAATAAATACGGACTTAACAAGGCACATTTGTTAGCGTCAAGGTAATGAGAAAAGGCTTCACTTCCGGTTGACGTGTTACGTCCAGAAATGTCTTTGCTTAACCTCCCTTGTGTATTGTTATGATGTAGGTTGTAAAGCACACTCATTGTCCTACGATTCTTACAAGAGGAGGAGATCGCATCAGAAGTAACGGTAAGTTATTTAGCCCATTAACCTTTAAGTGACTAGTGTTTAAGATTTCTCCTTATTCTTACACTGTTCAGTCAAACATAAATATCGATAACATGCTGAGCTGGCAGGTCGCGCAATATCACGTGATCATGGAATGACGCAATGGTGAGGTAGAATTTCTCCTTATTCTTACACTGTTCAGTCAAACATAAATACCGTGAGAAAAAGCACATGATCAGCAAGTGAAAAAGGTCTTGATTACGCAGGATATGCGTGGAGAACGTTGTGGAGAATGTTTGTATTAATTTTAGGGTTTAAAGGGTCGCACCAATCCCCGTGATACTGTTTCTTCTAGTGAGAATTTTAATCTCGATTGTTTTGCTCTCTTGCAAAGGTAAATTCGGCGGACTGCAGAACAAAGCTCCTCCTCTTGAGAGAATGCGCGGCGCAGTGTTCGCTGCGCCTCTTCCGCTGACATTCCATTCACTGACAACGCAGATTGGTGAGTGACAACTAAAGCTCTTCTCATTTTTCACCGCCAATGTATAACTCCAACATTGCTGCTAATGTTTTTCTTTATTCATTATGTTGTCAGAACAACTACAAGCTTTTAAACAAGCCGTTATCAAACACACACAAGCCAAGGAAGAACTTTCGGTAAGCTTAAAGAAGCGCATCGCATTGGTTTTTTTTCCTTTCGTACACAAATCCACCCTGCTGTCAGTCTTCTTTTCTTGAGAGCGGATGAGAAGGGGAAGTTCTGCCTGAATCGCGTCGAGTCTTGTTTTAACCCTTTAAGTCCCAAAAGTGACCAACGTCATTTTTCTCCTAACAATATCCGTATATTGTCATAAGATGAGGTTATGAGAATTAATAAAATGATCGCCAAAGAAAAATGCCTTGATCATTTATTGAATTCTCTCAACTTATTCTTAAAGGAAATGTATGGAGATCACTTTGGAGAATTTGTATGTGTATATTAATTGGGGCTTAGAGGGTTAAGGCCACTTTCCTTCTTATCGTATAGGTGAGCGCGACCCCATAACTTAAAGATTTGAATCCGTTTTCACTACTTTTCTGTTCAGATCAGCTCGCCAGTTTATTTTCAAAACAAATCGTTGGTAACGGTTAGCTGATTTTGATTTTAGCTGAATTTGATCTTGGAGCATTTGAAGGGAACACTTTCTCTATCTCCTTTCTCTAACAGCTGCAGCTACAGCACGGACAAACGGAGGAGATGAAAATTAAACACCGGGAATGCAGAGAGGCTGAAACCCAGTTACGCATGATTGAGGAGCGTTTGGGCATGACTCCGACCCAGTACAATATGCCTCCCAGTCCGGCCACTATGCTGCTGACAGAAATCAACACTCCACCTACAAGAACAGCTACCTCGCGTCGCTCCAGCGCACGAGCTGCGGCTGCGGCTACCGCTTCTCCGACCTTATCGACTCCGGTCGTAAATGGTTCGAGCAACGCATCGGGAAACACAACTTCTCCACGAATGAGGCGAGGTGCTGCGATCTCCCCTGAAGATGTAAGAACCAGTAAACGAACGCGCCGATGAACAGAATGCAACTTAAAATAGTTATGCTGGAGCTTGACACTACTTTAAACATGCCGCAGTGGATTTACAGTCAAAACCTTAAAGAACTTGTAAATATGATTTTGTGGTACCGATTATTTCTTAAACGAGGAAAGCCCGCCATGGAAGATGCTTCGCTATATTGTGCCATGCTTTAAAACTTGGTCTTCGTGGTCATTTAATTTTACGGCTTTCCTTGTAAACGATCTACTGACTGAAAAACTGTACCTCTGAAGACTATGAGGAGATTCCATTTCTTTACAGATTGTAACAATTTTTCACTTTGCTACTGTATCTATTTTTTCACACCCTCCTTCTAGAAGTTTATCATTATACGTGCTTTTGAAATTTACTTTGAGAACTTAGCGTAAAATTGATATTGTGCTCTGATTCTCTTTCATGCCGGATTATCTCCCGAAACTAAACCAAAAGTGGAGCCGACGTTTTCCAAGTTTACTCCATCTTCTTCAGTCTTGACTATACAGGTCCTATCTGAGGTTGAAGAGGATACGTGATGTTTTTTTTTTTTTTTATCTCTTGGTTTTAGCTAAAAATTGCCTAAAATTGCATGACATTGCGCTTTTATATTGGAGACCTTAAGATCGGAGTGTTTTGGCATTTCCGGCTAACCGCGAACGTCAAGAAGTCACGTGACCAGTGCCCTGCCGTCAGAATTTGGGGTTTGAGGTTCACATTTGTACAGCATGAGCACGCTCTAGGGTTAAGTGATTGACTGCAAGGATTTTTGCACCCCAAAACATTCCAATCCCGCGTTTGAGAGGAAATACTACTTTCTGGAACTCTTTCGCTTATTAATCATCCAATTCGTTTTCATAGGAACGTATTTTTGAAGACAATTTCTGAGCTAAAATAGTTTGCCGTTTGCAGTAAGATGGCCAAACCTCGATCTTAAGGTCTCTATTCTTAATTTCAATTTGTCTGAAATTCAGTTCAATAGTCTTACTTAACCTTACTACATCCTACACGCCACTAATGTATCTTCGTGTTAAAAGGTATTACGGTATTAAAAGGTACTTTTTACCTCAAAGTACAGTATGAGATTAGTGGCAAATGAATGTTGAGAAATTGTCCGTTTACTAGTTCGGTGTTACGTTGAATGACAATTGCCGTTTTCATACTGGAGACGGATTATCCGTCTAGATGTGAAAACGAGACGATAAACGTATTCACACTAGAGACGGATTATCCGTCTGAGACGAATTATCCGTTGGATAATTCGCGCCAGACAGACAATCATCGTAATTTGAAAACGGAACGGTCTTAATTTTGCATGGACAATCCGCCTGACTTTATCCGTATGTTTTTCCGTCAATTTTGACGGATTTTGAAGATGGATTATCCGTCTCAGACGAATAATCCATCTCAAGTATAAAAAAGGCCGTTGTTCAATTTGGACGGATAATTCGTCTGACTTTATCCGCCTTTTTAGACGGATTTTAGACGGATTATTCGTCTCAAATTCACACTAGACGGATAAAGTCATCCCATTTTTTCTGCCCACTCTCGTCCCCAGTGTCTTCTCGCTTTTCAAAAGACACTGGGACGAGGTTGTTTTTATCCTGAAAAGCCTGGCACTAGAAAGGGTGCGTTGCATCATAGGATTCGTGGAACAAAAAGTTTAAAGCACTCACCCTCTGGGAGGTACTCTGGGAATTCTTGGTGGGGGTGTGCCGCCCCGTTCTCCAAATCCTAACCCTATATCAGACCTAAAAAGGTCATTTTTCAGATCTGACCTCTAAAATGCATACCCGTTTTCAGACCTGGCCTCTAAGAAATTATGTCGCCATTACTTCGATCAAAACAGCAACAAAAACGATTTCTTAAAATCCATTTCCAATTCTTTCTTACTCATTTGGAATTGAAACCATAAATACGTTCAGTACCGTAAAATTCCGAAAATAAGCCCTTCCATATATAAGCCCCCCTCCACGTAACGCAAAAACCC
This sequence comes from Porites lobata, assembly GCA_942486035.1. Lineage (NCBI taxonomy): Eukaryota > Metazoa > Cnidaria > Anthozoa > Scleractinia > Poritidae > Porites > Porites lobata. The sequence goes on along the minus strand of CALNXK010000465.1, from coordinate 148,824 downwards.
CTCCGTTAAATCGCCTCTCCAAATATAAGGCACCAGGGGCTTGTACTTGGAAAATTGCCCTCAAATACAGAGTAAAACACAGCAAAAAAAAGGTAAATTTACTTCCAACTATAAGGCTAACCCAATCGATTTCGCGAAACGCAAATTTCCCTCCGTAGATAAGCCCCTCCAAAAATAAGCCCCTCAAAAAGGGTCAGCGTTTTAGAACTGAAGCATGTGTTCCTTCTTCATCTTTATCATTCTTCTGACATTTATTTGGTTTTAGTTGTTTGAATCTACTATTTAATGGTAAAGCTTCCTTATTTATTGCAGCAGTTCTTAGTGACTAGGTCTAATCATAGCAAACAACCTCTAATTTCTCAGAGTATCACTGCTTATCATGGAAAGGTCATGAGATAATTTAGAGAGTATATTCGATGATCCCTAAACAAAACCGTCATCGTTTTGTTAAGAGCCACATGCAATATCGACAACCGGGTGGAAATATACATTATCAGGGAAAGAAATGTAAAAAATATCACCTTTCAAAGTAGATTTGTTTTTAACGTTTTTCTCCAGCTGCTAATTAGTAACTGGTTAAAGCTAATTTCTTGGGGATTTAGCTACTGTAGGGGTAGAACATATATAGAGGTGCCCGTTTGATTTGTCCCTCCCTCTCCGCTACTATCTACCAAACACTGAACTTGGACATCACCAACTGTTTTTTTTTTTTTTTTTATCGCACAGAAAATAAGTGCTCTAGACAAAATGCTCCAAGTGACGGACGCATTTGATGATGGTATGGCATATAAGATTTGTTAACGGTATCAAGAGGCAACAATTCAGCCTCACTACCATCTGACAATGATTGCTTTCCCTCCCCCTCCCCCGGATCACTAAATGGGTACATGATTTTTATCACTAGCTTAAAATGAGAAGTCGATGCAATCGATTTGTTGTCCTTTACCCATTCTCGTCCCCAGAGCATCCTCGGAGATCCAGGGGCAGATAGTGGGGGCGAGGAAAAGTCTAAACGGGGGGAAAAATAAGGTACGAAGAAAAGTAAAGAACGGCGAGAAGAGCCCCTGGGACAATGTCTTACCAGACCAGTTCCAAACGGTCGCCGCCGTTCTGGCTTCTGATTGGTGCCAGAAAATTTGTGTTTTTCCGAAAAAGGCGTCTGCTCTCGCAGGCTTATGGCGAACGGGCCCTTTTCGAATTATCAAAGTCCTTTTCTGAGGGGAATTAAAACGAAATAAATGGACTATTCATCTCCGAATCTCAATTTCCATTTCCAAGCAACCTCGTTCCCGTGGTTCTCTCCTATTCGTCCTCCGAAGCAAGATCAGCTAGAGAGACGGGGAACGAGTAGTGGAGAACCCTGGAAACGAAGTTGGGAGCCAACTCGTAAATTCAAAACAGGTCTATTGAAAGTATCCTTTGCTATTAGACTGCGTGACTGTTCATATCGGTCTTGTGACACTCAGTTGTCGTGCATTTCTTCAACGAGTTCTTTTCTCCTTTTAATTATTTCAACCATCAGATCCTTTTGGTAGTACCGTAAAATTTCGAAAACAAGCCTCGGGGCTTATATTTTTCAAAGGCCCTTTTTGAGGGGCTTATTTTTGGAGGAGCTTATATTCGGAGGGGCTTAAATACGAAGCGGAGTTCCCGTTTCAAAATCGGCTAGGCTTATACTTGGAGGGAAATTTGCGTCTCAAAATCGGTTGGGCTAACTTATGGTAGGAAGGAAAATTTATGTCAGTAATTTGCAGAAAGGTTCTACTGAAACTCGCCTTGAGGACATAGACCTTTGTAAAACGCAGCCATGGAAGCACTTTGTCTACATGGACCAAGGAAATCCAAGCCAAGAGTGAAGAGTGAACTACGCAAACAGCAATTTCTGACTACAATCATTTGGCACACAACAATAACAACAACAACAACACTTTATTTCACCCCATAATATACAAGAAATAAAAATGTATAACAATAGTACAGAGTTCTTAGGCAAATACAAACATTTATGTGTTACTGTACAGTTATTGCCTTGTTTTATTTTGAATTTGAGGGCAATTTCCAAGTACAAGCCCCCGGGGGCTTATATTTGAAGGGTCGACTTAACGGAGGGATTTTTCCGTTACGAGTTTAGGGGACCAGTTTATCGTTTATCTCGCGATATTCGTTACTTAGTTATTCATTTACGACGTTTTATATTTGGAGGGGCTTATACATGGAGGGGTTTATTTTCGGAATTTTACGGTATTTAATTTGTGCAACCAGTTGAGAATATTACAAACATTTACAGAGAAGGATACAAACAATCTGAACAATTCGTCAAGAATAAAATAATAATAATAATAATATTTAATACTTATATTGCGCTTTTTCTATAAAAATACTCAAAAGCGCATTACAATATTATTAATAACTAAATTAAAAACCAGTAAAATTACAATATTTAAAAAAATAAATAAATAAATAAATAAATAATCTAACTAAAAGCCTTTTTAAATAAATATGTTTTAACAGAGCGTTTAAAAGAGTCGATTGATGTTTCCTGTCTTATTGGCAGAGGAAGACTGTTCCATAAAAAAAAACGGTGAAAGTAGTGAAAATTTGGCCTAGATCGTGCACAGAAAAGGCCTCTTTTAGGATGAGAAAAAAAAATCCGTCTACTTGGAGGATAGGGCACAACTAGCATATCCAGGAGCCCATCAAATTTGATAGGCTCCTGGCATATCCAATCACCGTGCAGATAAGAATTCGAAAGTATTATCAGCTACTTATTACCCTGCGAGCAGCGGTCAGGGGCACCCAACGACTATTTCCTCCTAAATACATTGAAAACACTTTTTAGGCTATTCAGGGTAATTTCAGATCTCTAGAAATGCATTCTAAGCAGCGTATAAGATTTATATCTGTTCGGTCATCCTAGGGGAACTTGAGTCTTTTCAAAATTACAAGGGCTTCAGAATTTCCCCGATAATTTTAGATCTAATTTAATTAACCTTTTAATTTACGAAAGTGAGCATTTTTCTATTTTCCTCTCCCCATTACATTTTGGAATAAGAAAGGTTTCTTTTTTCTACGAAAAATAGCCTAACGTGGGGAGTGTAATTTTTAGCCGTCCTCAAGTAATGAAAAATTCTAGGCCATGCTTCCTTTTCCGAACAGATATTTTACAGAAAACAGTCGCTAGATGCTTCTGAGAGGTTTTTGCTGTTCTGTTTATAATTAGCTACCCTGCGAGTGGAGGTTCCTCCGTTGCACGGCTTGAACCTCAGCTTGCAGGGTAGCTAATTATAAACAGAACACTCAAAGATTCTTACTCAGTCCTACTTTTTTTGTCAACAATATAATATTGAATTGAATTCGTACTACATTTTCTCTCAGCCAAAAGACATGAAGTTCTTATTGGCCATGTCCTTGGTGTCTATTAGCCTCGTTCTGGTTTCCGCTCGCCTCATTCGTCGCAGAGAAACGATTGAAAAACTGGTTGAGTTCAAGGTCGCCGTTCCGTTTTTGCTTAAGTCGTGGCAGCAGGGATGTAGCCCATTGGGTCAACCGTGCGATTCGTTAATGGATTGCTGTTCTCTCTACTGCCTTTTTGGGAAATGTTCAGAGCCTTTCGCTGGTGCCTTCAGGAAGTAGTCTAATACTGACGTAACATAAAGACTTACTGATCTACTTGTAGACTGTCCTTGACTTCAAAACTTCGAAAAAATACTGTTATTGTTAACTGTCTAAGTTTAATTAGCGATGACAGTATTCCGCGCGCATTTATCTTAACTCAGATTCATAAAAATTGGAATTCGAAATTACCTTTGTTTGCCGTTGATAAATATACTGCCACGTATGTGGCAAGACTATAAAGGATATAGTTGTATTTTTATTCTTTCACCAAAAAAACGGTGATAATCTATATGCTGTGTAGCATAAATCAAAAGGTTACACGACTCTGACAATTTCTTCCATTCTGTGTCAGATTTCATGATTAAAAACCTTCAGTAATTACATGTCTTCAAATAGGATGTCTGCTTGTAGGTTTTCCTTAATCTAGAAATTTTACATTTCAATATGGATGGCTTTTTTCCCCACTAAGTCCTTATCGTTATCCCGGCTATAAACTTAGCGAGCAGGCTCCAACCTTCTTCCTCTGATCCTAGAAATTTACTCAAACCTATCTAGAAGGATATCAGCTAAGAATTATCAGGTAAGAATTTCTGTTTTAGAAACCTTGAAGTGGACGGCAAAGTGATTGATGATCCTAGTGAACTTCTTGAGCAATTAACACTCATTTCTCAAAAATCGCCGATAAACTTAGAGAAAAACCAGGTTTAAATAATGACTTGCCCAGATTGACTAATTTTGTCAACTCCAGAAAAGATCATGATGTTGTTTTCACTCTTCGGGATATTACTGTTTGTCAAGTTCTTAGTATTCTGAAGAGAGTTAGTCCTAATAAATCTGCTGTTATTGACGGGATTAATGCACGTTGACTTCGTTTGGCTGCACCAGTTATCGCGCTGAGTATTGCAAGGATGTTGAACTACTCATTCTCAATTGGAACTTTTCCTCAACGTTGGAAACCCGCTAAAATTACCCCTTTGTTCAAAAAAGGAGATGCAAGCAACCCACCTTACAGTCATATCTATTAAAAATTAGTGAACGTTACGTCGACGATTCTTTGTATGACTTTTTTTTTGAGTGAACGACTTGATCTACTACCTCGTCCCCAGCGCTTTTCCCTAGAAATAATGGGAGGTTGCTTGATTTATTTAGACAGTCTAGTTTTCGTAAGCACCATGGTTCTGAGACTGCGCTGTTTAAAAATGAAAGTTGATGAGCTCTTACTAAATTTGGACAACAACAGAGTGAGTGGAGTACTACTTGTTCACTACTGTAAAGCGTTCGACATGGTCGACTACAATTTATTATTGCTGAAATTAGAGGCTTATGTCTTTACCAACAGAGCATATAATTGGTGTCAGTCTCATCTCTCTGTAGACGCCAGCTGGTCTGCATTGATGGCAAGGAATCGTCTTTGGCGTGTGTAAACCATGGAGTACCACAAAGATCTATTTTGGGTCCTCTTTTCTTTATCTTATTTATCAAGGATTTGCCACTCTATATTGAAGCTCAGGGAAGAGGTTCCATATCCCCAACCCCCCGGCCTCAATACCCCTTGAACCACAGTGGGGGTATGACTTTGCGTGTACGCCCGAGGGTTCATTTAGCGTTTAGTTCACAATTTGTAGCCTTACGTTTACGTTGATTTGCCTGCGTATTGAAGTCAGACTTTGAGCTACTATCACGCTCATGATAAGGTCGCGCTTCTCTTATCTGGTCTCAAGGTTTCATCCCTCCACGCGTAAAAGTAAACAAAAAGAAGCAAACAGAAGCATTATGTTCTTTACCTTTGAGTTCCTAAGTCTTAGTTATTTCGTTTCTTTTGTTTTTTGTTTTTATTCTTCTGATAGTTTTTTGTTTTGGAATTGTTTTAAAGTGGTTCATTCGTTTCTTATATTCTCTTTTAGCTTTGTCGGAGCAATTGATGTACAGTACATGTAGGCCACGTGCGTCTACTATTGATCGAAACTACTGTAAAGCTCTGAGACACAATAATTCAGAGTTTGATGAGCCCATAACCCGAAGCGAGCAACTTCCATTTGCTCGTGCCACGGCGTTTTCACGGGCCAGTTTATTTTTAGAACGGTTTTTAGCGCGAATTTTGACTATCTTTTAAATTTCACGAACCAGTCAGCAAAACCTACCGACCTAAAAATGATATTTTTTGCCTTTTAATGACGTTTAGTTTTTCTTTTTGATATCTTATACTTCGAATGCGCTCATAGTCATGGTAGAGATTCTCTTTTCGCTGGAAAAAGTGCCCTAAAATGTGTCTAAAAATAAACTGGTTCGTAAAAAAGCCGTGACATAGGCCTAGTATGGGAGTACTAGATATATGCTGTGTGTATCAGGCAGTCAACTGATGAAACATCCAACACTAAAACACAGTCACACAGCGTTGAGACACGAAATGGCCCAATAGTACCTTTTTGAAGCTGAAAGTGACTCAAACAAGGTATAGGGGGGATATATGGCGTACAAATCGGTATCAGTCACTTCGCTCATCTAATTAACGAAAAAGAGAGCCGGGGGTTACACTGCCTCTTGGAAACAAAACATCTTATGTCTGTAATCGGAAAGGTCAAATCATACAGTCTTGGTGCTTTATAAGCAAAAAAAAAGGCTGATAAAGATTAATCAGATTCAAGCATTTTGTTATTTACCCAATCAGATGAAAAACAGTTGTAACCTAGGTCGAGGATGGCGGATGGGGGGAGGGGGGTGATGACCAATTAAAACTGAAAACGTGCAGCATCGGAAATGATTTAAAAAGCCTCAGCGAAGGGACAGGAAGAAGTGGCTTGTGGTTTCCTAATCAAACATTGACCTCGGAGTTCCTTGTTCAAGGGGAAGAGTTTTTTCAGAGAGTTTTTCACGTCGTGGACATCAACAATCACAGTAAAACTTCAGTCTCCTTTTCTTTATATTTAATACAACATAACAAGGCTGGAAGTTACATCAGAAACCGAACACTGTACCAAGCAGGTTAGCTACAAGCAGTTGATGTAATCAAGTCGACATAATAGAAAGATTAAGATTCATGTTTACGCCAAACGGCAAAAGTGAATTTGTACCACGTGTAGCTAAAAATTCGTTAAATTCCCGCTAGGATAATCTTAGCTTAAAAGATTGATGTACATATAACTTCTTAGCGCCTAACCACAAAACGATGCTAAACAAGTGCTCTGGAACTGATCTGTTTGATCAATGTACAGCCTTACTTTCACAAAAAAGTAAGTTCTCCAGTCAATAAAACATTAAAAAAGCGTATCACTGTTACTAAACAATTGAACTATCTGAGCCACAGTCCGGGTACTTATATAAGATAACAACAATATTATAAGACGGTCCTGAAGGAAGGTATACCAAATCCCAGTTCCCAACCGGAAAGTGATGGCATGCACATAATAAATGAAAAGCTGCACTGATTGACACCGTCTGGATACAGGTACATCAGTTCATCTGGAAAGAAAAAATCTCTCATTCTACTGGACAAGTGAACAATCTTTCTCTTCCAACTCTTGTTGGCATAACCATATTAAAAATACTTCTCTCAATCTCACTTTCAACATTTTCATCCGACTCACGCACTATCTTTACTTCGCTGCGTGAGCAGTGGTTGTCACAGTTCAGTCGAAATCAGTTAAAGATTATAATTTGCAATTTTCTGTGCAGATTACCGCATTGTTTGCTGAACTCAAACATTTCGATGACCATAATTGTGCAAAGTGCGGGAAACATTTTTTAAATCAGACGCCATTTTGATCTTTCTAAAATGGGTATGTCATCTCATGAGCGACAACAACCCGCTGAACAGGGAAGCTGACGGAACTTCATTTATGCATTGCTATACTTTGGTTTACTGATGCATGATTAGATTTCTCCATTTCCAAAAGTAGGCTTATTTGTGCAAAATTGTGTCAAGTAATTGAGTCCAAGTCCTCTAAAGAAGAGAAACCACAATGCCATTTTCAAAACTGCTCATGGCTCCCCCAGTGCAGTAAATCCCATCTTCCCACTCCAAAAAAAGTGAAATCCCAGTTCCTGTTTTACCCCTTCTGGACCCTCTTATAACTCTTATGTTACTCAAGCAATAGTAAGTTACAGTTTTAACTAAAATGGTATTTATTAACTTACTAATCAGGCGCACCCAACGACAGCTTTATCACGAAAATCAGCTCTGAAATGCCTCTTTATAGGCTTCCTGGGGTGTTTTAAAAGCAATATAAATGAATAATTCTCGTCGCTATAAAAATTTTAGGCATACTAGAGAGCTTCGAGCAGACATTTCCTAGAAAACGGTCGTTGGGTGCCCCTGACTAATCTGTTGCGATGGGCTTTAGTTTGGAGACGCTTCCGTTGATAACGCGTTCTGGCCTTCCATCCAACGTGATCCACTAGGCCAAAGTTCGTGAATGTATTATCCTTTGACAAAAACGCATATTCATCTGTCTGGACGAAGTAAATTTTCCGTCAATTTGCCCATTTCCTTAGTTAGTTGTCACGCAGACAAAATGTTACACCAAGCATAACAAGGCAAGGTATAGAAAATCATTTGGGATTCTGATTTCAACACTTTCAGGGTAAACTCCCAATAGTTAACGCTGAAAAAACAAAATTTTGCGCAAAATATTTTTAACAATATGTAGAGTATAAGAATATATAGCAAAATCAACGGTCCAAAATTGTAGATAATTTATGCTCTATAGACTTGTTCTAACGCAATGATTAACCGAAGGAACACGTGCGTAAGTGAAAATATTATTTGAGAAACGTATTTCAACATCATCAAAGGAAGCAAAATTTCTCTATCAGCTAATGCTGCTTTGCTGCAATAGTTTTAGGGAGTAAAAAAGTATAAAATTCATTTTCTACGGTTACACGAAACCTTTCTTCCTCAGGTAAAATAGACTTTGATATTATAATGTTCCTTTGATTCAGCAGTACTCTTTCCTTGATATCTCACTGCAATCAGCGCAGCCCCTGTAAATAAAGTAACATTTGATTAATTAATACGCTTGAACAACGAAACGAAATCACGGCCTCAATACTACTCGATCTACAGAGGTTTTTAAAACATAAAAAGCCTTAGATTACAGGATAGCAAGGATGAGACGAATGTAAAATCAAAGTTGGGCAGGAGCTGAAAACCTTTCATTACTTTACAACAAGAGAGTATGTTAGAGATACTTTTACTATCTAGCTATATGGTGTATACACGAAAATGGGTTTTTAGAAACATTTTTTGGTCTATTTTCTGCCTATTTAACCTGCTTTTCTGCTTATAACAAATCATAAAATAAAGGTTTTAACTCTTTTTGACAAATATGACATTTCTCTTTTGAATCGGGTAAAATGATGACTTAATGGTAGTTCAAACTAAAATGTTGAGGCAAAAACTAAGAATTCTTAACGCATAATCCGGAGCCAGTATGTCACGGCAACAACCATTTACAGTGAATGCTGATTTTGCACTTAATTATATGATTATTGAAAGGTTTCTATAGTGTTCAACAAACGTTTTTAAACAATTGTGTATTACAGAAATGAAATCTCATTACGTAAATCCAGAACGAACCATCCATATTATTTTTTTTTTTTGTCAATATTATTCAGACTAAGTCTTGCTTTTACTGCTTATTTCTATTTAATTTTGTCAATTCCTCTACATTTTAATTTGAAGACAATAAAGCCTTAAACCTTATTTAATATATTAGGACCCTAAGTAATCTAAAACAAAAGAATCTGTACTTACAGCTTTCTCAACGGTTTACGTCAAATTCAATCGTGACGTCATCGCCAATCAGTACAAATGGAGCCCAGTACTTTGGGGCGGAAAAGTCGTCCGAATCTCGAAGGCATTTCATGGCCTTCTGCAGAGCAGTACTAGCACTTTCTCCAACTCTCAGGTGTTGGTAGAAACATTCCATAAACACCATTGTGGCTTCATCATCAATTGCCCAGAGTGACGCCAGCACAGAACGAGCACCAGCAAACAAGAAAGCCCTTGCCATACCGACCACACCCTCAGACGAGACATCTCCTTGACCGCTATGGCAGCAACTAAGCACAACTAGCCTCGCTCTCAGCTTAATGGCCTGTAAATCAGACATTTTCAACATGTAGTCCTCTTCCGTAGGGATACGAGTCTTGGATTGCCACCCGGGGTTGGGAGCCAAAGCAATTTCACCAGCTTCCTTTCCTCCGTGTGCTGCAATGTGAATCAAAGCGACCGAATCTATTCTCCGAAGCACCTCTTCTTTGGTTGCAGCTTCTCCTGTGAGTGGTTGGCTGTTAAGAAGTTTTCCAATCATCTCCACTTCTTTTTTTGCGAACTCCAGCTGATCATAAATGGGAATATCCCTTTTATTTGTAACTTTCCTCAAACATGGGTCTCCAACAAGCAGGGCGCCAGTTTTACTGTGGTATTCACTTGAAGAATCTCTTATTACTTTCAAACTTGTCAGTGAGGGAATAATACGGATCCTTGAAGTTTCACTTAGGGCTGTCCAAGGAGCTAAACACAAAGCACCGTCAGGGACTACAACCAGTTCATCGCCATCAAGTAAGTCTTCAATGGGACCAAAAACTATATCACGCAATGGCTGTAACCAGTCGATATTCTCGTGCGATGGAATCGTTATTTCATCATCTTCCTGAGTACTCAAAGTTGACTTATCTCTTAAAACATCAAGTGACCGATTCTCGCATCTAACATCTCTGCCAGCCCCAATTTGTTTCAAAGAAGCTTTCAAAAGTGCATCAAAGGGATCTTCGTGTGCCCTTCCACTTTTTAGTACTCTTTCCCTAAAAATAGCGTTGGTTTTCTTTCCCAGTACCCACAAGCTTATTGTTCCATTGTCCAATGCAATAAACATTGTCAAAACAGATATGTTCCTTGAAATGCATGCGAAATCTTCCTCAGTTTCATTTGAAATGGGCGAAAGGGATGTAAGGCCATACTTTATTTTCAAGGCATCTAGCAAAGCTGCTGCTCGTCCCCGTTCGGCCGCGTACAAAGCCTCATCCGTCTTTTCAAGCGCTATAAGAACTCGACATAAATAACGATAGCTAGATACGTAAAGCTCATGAAAACTTATTTTCAATGCATCTTCCGAAATGAAACTAGCCCTAATAGTATCAAACGCTTTTACGCTGAATTTGAAATTACCTACAGCCTCATCCAGAGAACCTAACAACATATGAGCTATACCCAAGAACTGATAGGCACGTCCTTCTAGGAACATGTCAGCCACTTCCTTAGCAATTTTGAGCTGTTGCTTGTAGTACTCGATTGCTTGTTGGAATTGTTCAAGGCATAAATAAGCACGGCCGAGACTGGCATAGCTATATCCCTCTCTGGACCTGTTGCCCACTTCCTTAGCAATGCTTAGGCTTTGCTTATAATGCTCTATTGCTCCTTGGAAGTCGCCGAGGGATTTACAAACTGAGCCGAGACCGCCATAGGCCGCTCCTTCTTCATTCCTGTCGCCGACTTCTATTGCAATGCTAAGGCTTTTCTTGTGGTGTTCCCTTGATTGTTTGAAGTCCTCGAAGGATAAATAAGCCTTGCCGAGATTGCCATAGGCACGTCCTTGTCCGGCCCTGTCGCCGACTTCTATTGCAATGGTCAGGTCTTGCTTGTGGTACTCTATTGCTTGTTGGAATTGGCCAAGGGATTGATAAGCATTGCCGAGATTGCCATAGGCACCTCCTTGTCCGGCCCTGTCGCCGACTTCTATTGCAATGCTCAGGTCTTGCTTGTGGTACTCTATTCCTTGTTGGAATTGGCCAAGGGATCGATAAGCATTGCCGAGATTGCCATAGGCACGTCCTTGTCCGGCCCTGTCGCCGACTTCTATTACAATGTTCAGGCATTGCTTGAAGTACTCTATTGCTTGTTGGAATTGGCCAAGGCAGGCATAAGCAATGCCGAGATTGCCATGGGCACCTCCTTGTCCGGCCCTGTCGCCGACTTCTATTGCAATGCTCAGGTGTTGCTTGTGGTACTCTATTGCTTGTTGGAATTGGCCAAGGGATCGATAAGCATTGCCGAGATTGCAATAGGCACGTCCTTGTCCGGCCCTGTCGCCGACTTCTATTGCAATGGTCAGGTCTTGCTTGTGGTACTCCATTGCTTGTTGGAATTGGCCAAGGGATTGATAAACATTGCCGAGATTGCCATAGGCACCTCCTTGTCCGGCCCTGTCGCCGACTTCTATTGCAATGCTCAGGTGTTGCTTGTGGTACTCTATTGCTTGTTGGAATTGGCCAAGGCTGTCATAAGCATTGCCGAGATTGCAATAGGCACGTCCTTGTCCGGCCCTGTCGCCGACTTTTTTAGCAAAGTTTAGTTGTTGCTTGTGGTACTCTATTCTATTCCTTTCAGTCATTTAGCAGTTCCTGTATGAAAAGTGTGGCTGTTCCTTGATGGTAATATACCTAGAAAAGGAAAATGTAAAGTTATCATTATTTCCTGTCTGCCACTTTTCTGTTTTCTTTAGAGTTGCGCGCGTTAATGTGAAGAAAATGCAGAAAAGTGCTTTCTAACACATGTTCAACGGAAATTAGTTTTCTGGATCGGACAGACAAAAATTTAAAACCTTCTGCCCTCTAACCCACATATTTTAATCTTACTGATGCCCTTGCGAACATCTTTTTTTAATTAAAACAATGGCCAACCAAAGGTGAGAAACGGGAGCAATGTCAGTGGTACCGAAACAGTCACGTGAGGATTGAACTATTTTCTTACGTGAAAGTTTTTGTTTATCCAAGAAATTTTCATAACCACTTGGTACGTAAGTAAACGATCTATTGTTTTCTCTCTTAGAATACGCTTTTTAACGGCTTAAATTAAAGTCCCGTCTACACCAATCGGGTTATTTTTGTAACTGCACAATTATATGTATTTTTTACCCTGATTCGTGTGGAGGGGGTCTCAAACCTGTCTCTGGAGCGGGGTTTCAACAAGATGCCTTCTTGGATAGTGGATCTACTGGTTTCTTGTGAACGAATGGCCGATTTGTGTAAAAAAAATGGGGTTTCAAAAATAGCAAGATTCGTGTGGACGGGACCTAAACTGGCGTTTTGTTTTTGATGCAGATCACAAAATGGCTTCATACTGGATCCTTTTTGCTTTTCCGTAATAATTGTCACCGCCGTGAGGGTACAGTTTGCATCTAACTATTCCGGGTATTGTCTCCAAGTTTTATGTTTACATTAACGGCACTAACTAACAATGCATTTGAAATATGCAGAAATCTTAGTTATTGCTTTGCTTTAAAATATGAAACTTGGAGACAGTACTAAACAATGAGAAACTTTCACTTGTAAACACGAAATTTTCGACAAAGTAAAATAGCGAATTGAAGTCCTTATTTTATTACCTTACAAGTTATCAATAACATTGAAGCTGAAGGGTCATATAAAATGATGGTTAATCTCGATAATCTCAAATTTTTAAAAATATTTATCGAGCGGTTTCAAATTTATTTGCTCATTTGTTAAAGTAGACCAAAATATTTAGAAAACGCCAATAAGAGCACCTCAATGTATTATCAAATCCCTCTTTCTTACGAAAGGCTTAAGACGTTCCCATGCTACTTAGAAACACGTCTAAAAGTGAATGAAAGTACTATGAGCCAGAACTGCATTTCAAAATCGCTTCGTTTTCTAAAGATAACGGCCGAATACTGAATACTGAATTTCTAACCACAAATACTTCATCCCAAAATATCTTCAAAACGCTCTCATAGATTGCAAAGGTCCTGATTTGAACTATTTTGGTCGAAAAGTTGGTAGGAACTTCATGTAAGCCTTACGTTTAATGTCCTGAGACGTACATGGCCTTACATGTCGATGACGTTGCAGGTACGATAGCAGTTGTGTAGTTATTCTAGTAGAGTTGCTGTGCTGCCTGTAGTTTTTGTAGTTCCTGTAGTTATGTCAATGTAACCCGGCTGATCATGACAAGATTTTCATCTTTATCTGATACAGTTTTTGTCAGTTGTGACGTAGTTAATGCTCAAACATGGGAGGTATTAACCCTGAAAAACCCCATCGAGCCACCTTAAGAGAATGTACAGTGAGTAGCTCTTCCCCCCTCCTCCACTTCCCCTGTATATAACACGCTACATTGTTTTCTTTAAACAGCAAAGATCTTGAAGTTACCAGGATAACATCACTAAGTACAAGTCCCAAGTACCGTACTGCCGTCTATCAACAGCGGCACCCAACGACGGTTTCCTCCAAAAAACGTTATTGAAAACACTTTTTAGGCTATTCAGAGTACTTTTAGATGTCTAGAAATACATTCTAAGCGGCGCTACAAAATTTTAATCTGTTTGGTCATCCTAGGGGAACTTAAGTCTTTTCGAAATTACGAGGACTTCAGTATTATTTTCCCGAAAATTTTAGGTGCAATTTAACGTTTAACGAAAGGGAGAATTTTTCTGATTCTTCTCTCCATCACATTTTAGAATCCGAAAATTTTAGTTTTCCTTTATCTAAGAAAAATAGTGTAACCTGGGTAGTAAAATATGAAAAATTAAACTTCAGAAAATCTTATGGAATTTGTTAGATAAGCTTCGAAAATTGAACATAAATGGAACGTTCATTTAGAAATTTTTAGCCGTCCTCAAGCAAAAGAAAATTCTACGCAATATTTGCTTCTCCAAACACATATTTTACAAAAACAGTCGTTGGGTGCCCCTGTATCAACAGGTAGTTGAATAAAACGAGTTTTAGGTCTTGAGACCTGTGGTTCAATGTTTTAGACAAAATAGCCCAAATGCTCAATTTTAACCCTTTTTGTCAGGGCCACTATCAGTGACTTTGAAATGTTGAATCACCAACGAACTGTACACTATCTTTGGGACCTTTGGATCATCTTCAGAAAATCGTTTCGGGGCATGAAGGGCCATAGCGAGAGATTTTGAAGGTGTACGCGCAGGGAGAAAAGCTAGAGCGCGGAACGCACTCCAAAATAGGGAGTCTGGGCGAATGTTTCCCAGAATGTTTTCAATTGAAAGTCTCAGAAATGCCATTTCCTGCGTTTCCCGCATAACATATTTAGTAAATAGATACGAAGAACAATGCAGTAGAGGGCAGGGAAGGGTACATTTTTTTCGTCTTTCATCCCACTAAAACGCTTCTTGCCATTCGTTTATGGAATAAGAAAAGGATAAAGGAAATATTCAAGCAAAGACACCCATTAATACGAAAAAGTAAATAAGTCATGCGATTAAATGATAAAAATGCTTTCAGGAAATTTAAAAACATTCTTTTTTCCAGATTTCGGCTGTACGCACGGGCGTATGTGCGCATATGGACGCTATGCTGGACTGCAATGTTAGTCATTATTAAGCCCAGCACAGTATATAGTAAAAAGATTCACGCTGCATTGACAGTCGTTGTTTAACTTCATTAACTTTTTGAGAGTTCTCAATTGACCATTATAGCGGAGCTTCACGCGCGCGGGTAGAGCCCTATAGCTAAGAAAATTTGGTTATCTATCCATGTGAGAAAATTTGGTAGTCACGAGATCGCTCGCCCGACCGTCCAACTGACTGTTCGTCCGCACCACAGGGTAACCAATGTTAAATGTCACACCTTCTAGCTAGTATGGAAGCCTGCAGCCTGATATTGCACATTCATGTTGTGGCCAATTGACAGATGTCAAAACAGGGTATCAGCTGACCAGTATCACATTACCGTGTCGCAGGCTCAGGTGTCGACTCATTTTGTTTGCGTGTTTTTTGAAGTTATCCGCTGACAAGTTACTAGTTTTCAAATGATCGCAGGCTTAAGTTCAACGTTTTTAAATGCACGGGGAAAAAGTTGTGTTAATGAGTCGTTCTATTAACATTTTGATTGATTCCGGACGCGAAAATTCAGCTAGTTTTTACAGGCGCGGAGGCAGTTGCTTTTGGCTTTTCTCACCATGGTCACTTATTGGTCACGCTCTTCGTCCCATTTTCATGCTCTGATTGCTCAAAATTTGACAGGTGAGTTCACGCAGAAAATTTCTGCATTATCTGGAAACTTGTTTAGTGATAGCTGAAGCTGATAGTTTGTATGTCATCTTATTCTTGCACAAAATGAAAGGCAGCTGCTATCAAGATTCTTTTGTTATTCATGGCTGGTTTGTTTATTGGGTTTTTGGTTGAGAAATGCGCCGCTTTTTTAAAGTCATCGGAACATGATCCGTTTTCTGATGGCATCGTTTTCAAAAATGAGCCTCTACCTAAACTTGCTGGATGCGTAGGAGGGTTGAAAAGTCTGAGGCCATTCTGGCCTTACTTGATGGCTTTCAGGGGCTGCATCTCGACTAGTAAGCCTGAGTAATTATTGCATTTGATGTTTTTTTTCCTGGTAATTCATGAAGTCCAGCGTAGTTTTTTGCGGCAAGTTTTTAAGATTTGAGACAATGAGCTGACCTAGTATCATGCCAGGTTTGATATACAGAACTTTAAAAGCCTTTACCCTTTTTCTGACTGCAAATAGAGGAAAAACGTTCTGAATAATGTTGGTTGTAAAAAAGGAAAGCTTTAGGCGATATTCTTGCCTCGAGTTCATCTTGAAAAAGTAGCAAACACCTCAAGGCCGGTTTATATCTGCAAAGTTTTTCATATGACCTTCAGAATTTTCAGAAACACTTCACTCTCAATACTTGTCTTCGTGAATAACAATTGTTCTCTGTAAATGTTTCACCGAGTTATATTTCTTGTCTTGATTATTGGTAGTCTCTTTCGCAATTTTTTAAAATCGTAATGCCTTTTGTTTTCAGTCGTACATGAACATCGCACGCAGGAGTACTCAAAGTGTCCCGTGTATCAAACGCATTAATGATTACACATAATAAAACCATAAAAAATTAAACATAATAAATTCTTTCTTGTATTGAAGGGTAACTCTATTTACTGTTCATTCAAACTAAAACAGCTCGCACTGCAAATTTGGCGCTTGTCAAAAGTCAGAACCGGCTGCCCGTATAGGTGAATTTTGAAGTTAAATAAAAATAGTAGGCTTTTTTGAACGTTTTCGCTAAAAGCCCATTATTACCCTGCATAATACATACAGCAGATTGATCTCTTTGAATAGTCCCGACATCATGGTATTTTCTTCATGAAAACGTTTTATAACGGTTCACTTCTATAATTTGTTGTGCAAGGGTTAGCGCGTGCTTCGATCTTCGTGAATAGTAAATGATAGTGCAATTTGTCTTGCAAAATTGTGAAAAATAAAACTGAAAAAAACCAATTCTGGCCGGAAGTCTGTACGATAAACAAAGAGCGCCTGATAGTACTGTTTACCTCAGATGTGATGTATAAAAAGTATATAAAAGGCTGGTTTACACGTCATCAGATTTGTCGGCAAGATTTTGTAAAGTAAACTTGTCGAACACAAAAAATCCGGCCTGATTTTTAATTTTGGTCTCCCTTTTAGACAGAGGAGAGCGTGTAAATTGGCTATCGTGTCTTATAACTGGCCTTTAAAATTATATTTCGGAGCTGTCCAATTAACCTTATAAAATAAAAAAATTAAAGGTGGTGTAGGTGGGTGACTGAGTTATTTTGTTTGGGAAGAATTTGTTTTCCAGACCTAATCTACTGTGATCAAAGGTGCATGATTGCCATTTTTGGGGTGTACAAATAAGACTATCAACTCAATTTAAGATTTGCTTTATTGTTGGATCCTTTGCAAATTATTTTTTCTCTAAAATCACTTAGCTTTTATCTCATACGTCATATGGATCTGCCCTAAAGTTAACTGGTTTCTGGATTACAAGTTTATTGTTTGATTTGAATAATAAATTTATTAACAGGAGCTTCCCTTAACCCGGGCTAAATCTAGATATTATGTATGTACGGGTTACAGATTCCCACACTAGGTAGAAAATTTGACATTACACATTGGTTTTCTTGTGGTGCAGACGGACTGGCGTAAGGTCGCGTGATTACCAAAATTTCTCGGGTGGATAGATTACCAAATTTTCTTAAGTATGTGGCTTCGCTCACGCGTGGAGCTCCGCTAATAACTAGAGTGCGTAAACATACGTCAGCGTATAATGCATTACTGTACAAATATATTTCATGTTTTAAATGTAACAGAAACATGAAAAATATCTTATGTTTCTTATATATACACTACTGTGCAAAGCTTTCCTGACAAGCCACTAGTAACAGTCACTAGTGTTAAAGTTGCAAATTAGTTGATTGCAATTTTTTGGTGTATACGAAATGTTCCATCATTATATTACTTTCCACTTCTGTAAATTTTGAGAAAAACTGTTGTTAATTATATTTTAGGATCAGTTTCATCATTTCATCATTGTCACAGAGAAGATCACTTTAAGAGAATGTGGTGACCGTTTTAACAGAACCAGCTCCAACGCAACTTTAGATAAAATATTTTTTAAAAAGTCGGCAACTTACAATCGTTTGTTGGCAAAATCCCCCTTTTCTTCTCCCTTTTCTTCGCTTCGGCGAATCAATCTGAAGATAACAAAAGATAAATTGTTCAGCAAAAACTCGAATAGATAATTTTTGCCTCTAAAAGAATAGTTTAAGTGTCAGTTCTTCCTAAGGGCGACTAGGGGACTGAGAGGAGATTGGTACTCGGGTTAAAATGAAATTAGTCCAGGTTTGCTCGTCCACGCGTGATTACAGTTAAGGTCAATTAAACAGTCAATGGATAAATGATAAATACTGATCGCATATGGGCAGCTTTGAACACGCGTATTCGTTTACAGACCTAATAACGGACCTTGATTGCATGGACATGGCTTTAATGTGTAATCTTATGAAATACAGGTTACAAGATACCATGTGTCCGCCTACCAAATTATATCCAGAGCCTGATTTAAGTGCCTAATGACTGTACGTTGAACCAAGAGTAAAACTATAAAGCATGAAACTTCTTCTCAATTCGATAGTTCGCGCTGGTATAGAAATGGGCCCAAATAGAATTAATGAAAAAAAAGATCTCTAGTGAAGGTGATCATCGATCATGGTAGCCTATTTTCAATTTCTACCGATAATGCTTAGCGGTTTGCTATTAACACATTATCTGATGATTGGAGACATGTTCTCAGAAATATTAAATGGCTACAATTATGTTCTACGAGTAACCTGAAGCACATGCATAGATAAATATTCCAGAATAAATATAAACGATTCGGGGGAAGTGAAGGAAGGGGGAAAGGAGGGAGGGTGGGGGGAAGGAATGAGAGCAAACAAGCTCATACGGTTTGAGAATCAGGGTACATAATGACCTTAAGCGAGCTAACCGTCGTTTGCAAATACACACAGGAAGGGCTGTAGTCTTAAAAAGTGACATTACAAAACAAACAACATAACTGCTATGAAATGAAAAATAAACTAATGCCAATTTGTACAAAATAGACAAAACAATTAGTTTTAATCACCACAAACCTCTCAAAGATCAGCTTAAGATTCTGGCTCCAGCTCTCCGCTCTATCTGAAACGAGTTTCAGAATCATATTCAGATGACAGGTAACTTAAATGTGTATTTTCTTGTTAAAGCCAAACTTAACTTTATAAACAATAGTATGAGATCTTCCCCAGATTTCACTGTCGTAGAGACCAATACGTATTATCTATACCTGTATACCGCTTTTGTTGTAAGGGATATATGACATGGACCGATCTTTCTATAAAATGCTATAAGCTGCATGAATATGAGTATTAGACCATACATATAGTCCCCAGCCAGACAAATATCTTTTCCGAGGAAATATACAAAAGAAATCTAAAATTTGTTTTCTTCAGAATATATCGTCTTAGCGAAATATTTTTTTGCAAGATAAACAAGAAACTTCAAAATTATATCCATGGTAACTGCCTCGGTTGCCTCTATGCTGGAGGGACCTAACCATGCATTGATACTGCACGCGGTTAAAGGTATGTTTATTTAAAACTTACCAGTTACAGATGATGAAGGGAAACAGCTCGTACTTTTCGAACCTTGGACACAATGATCCGCTTAAAATAATTCAGCTCTCCCTGAAATGAGGTACAATTCAAATTAGTTAAAGTGTCTTCAGATAATCAACAGAGGTTGGCTGCCCTGCCCCCAAATTTACGCACCCGGCCATGGCTAGAATCTACATAGTCGTGGTGGGAACGCCCCTTACAGGAAGGAGAAATGCGATATCAATCAATCAAATAAATTTCTATTTTTCAAAAACTTACCAATTCTTGATGATAGGAGACCAAATAAAACAGCAGTAAGATCAGGAACCTTGCAATTGGATAAATTTTCGTACCGCTGATTGGATATGTATAATTTTTCTCTTCCTGAAAGAGGGACAATTTTATGTATCGGTAAAAAAAATGTTTGAAGATATCCAATGAAATCATCACTTATAAACACAAAACATTAAAAACTCCAACACGTACAGTGTAAGAAGTATCAAGGAAAGATGATTTAAAAAAAATTTAAAAGTTCAACTTGAAACGCCTGTCAGAGCCAAACGTCGAGCCCGGGACACTATACAAATTATCGAACAAACATACTTTGATTCGCTGTTGCAACCTAGGCTAAATTAAAAGCTATTTCCAGGGATAAAAAGCCGGAGAAGATGGGAAACTAAGTATAAACTACGTACAGCGGAACATGACGAAAGAAACATTGTAAGAAAATATCTTCTCAGGTTTGGAAAATTCCAAATTGAATGAGCATCTCTCTTACCTGGTAAACGATTTCAGTAAAATCTGCTCGGGAAATTGTCTGTCTAGCAAAAAGTTGTCTTCAGTGGTTTGATTTAGATGCCACTGAATAACGATTTAATTTATACTTTTGCCGATAGAAACAAAACAAAGAAACAGAAAACCTCAAACCCAAAACGGAAACACACGAGCCAAAACGGTAATCTAATAGCGAAAACAAGAAAAATACACAACCAGAAAACAGGAACACAATTTCCGAAACGGTATTAATACATCATCCAAAAGGGAAAGACGCGTACAAAAAGCCTAAAACAGTAAATCACAAAATGGTCATAGAGGATCAACAACCCAAAACAGAAACACACAAATAATGTAAAACTGTAATTATAATTACCCATAATGCATTTACTTCTGCCGCCTCCACAGGCTTCCCAAAGGCTAAGTGAGGAGCACAGACTTACCAGTACTGGAGACGACCGAGACGCGCGAGAAATGACGTAATTTAGACGTATACCTTAAAATGCGAAGCAGCGCCGAGATCCTTGTTCTTGACCCCAACAAACACAACAAATTACTGGAAGTGCGTTTTGAATTTACCTTCATCCTGAGTAGCAAATCCACAATGGCTGTCTTTTAGGCTAATCATGGCCCGTACTCAAATCCTGATACACTCGCGGGTAGGGAGTAATACCGGCTGCTAAAGAGATCTTTGTTTTTGACCTTCAATATATGATTTATTATCCTGTGAAGTTTTTTGCAGTAATTAACGTTTTATGCTTGAACGGATCTAATATACCTTTCAACTCCTGAAATCACGGGTACGCCTTTCGGGCGGAGCGCCTCCGTGTCATAGGGATTACTCCCTGGGCATGAATTCGTATGGAAGGTTATAAACCCCTGTGTTATTGTGTTCTGCAGCTGGACAACGACAGAAGAGCATTTGCACTTAGAAGTATTGTTTTGAATGTAAGTCCATTTAACAAAATAAAAGGACAATTTGTCATTGTCTGTTTACTACTTAGACGACAAGTTCACATTTTTTTACAAGTCAACAGTAGTTCATGAGCTCTAGGCGCGTTGCGCTGAAATGACTATTAATTTTGACTCTTTAGTTTAGAAAAGAGAAGAAGTAGTCTGATCGAAAGTCTAATTGTAGTTTTAGTGGAAGACCAACGGTATACTTTCTTCGATCCCATATCAAGTTTTGATAAAGATTTAGGGATTTAGTGGTTGACCGAGAGGACCGCGTGGCCACGTCTTTTTCTTTCCTGAAATTTCGTATCATTTTAAAAGAATTCTCAGTAATATAAATAAATTTTTTTGATTTGGATCCAGGAAATTGTATTTTTTGTTCTTGTTACTATATATTTAAAATGGTTATTCTGTATTTTTGGCACTTTTTGGCTTTTTGTTTCCAGTGATTTTTTTCTGGCCTTTTCACCACTCCAAAGCATCGTCATCATTCTTTTGCGGCCTGTTTTGAGGAAAAACAAGAAAACAAAAATAATATAAAAATCCAAAGATAACCGCCACGCATCGAAATGTTGTGGTGTAATGTCACCGCATCGAAAAGAACATCAAACACATTTTCTTTTCATTTTCTAGTGCATGTTTACTGCGCGTTTACTGCACGCAGCATACCCTCGTTACCGGGGTTTCCCTCCTACTTTTGAGCAGGCGAAGGTCCTGAGAACGAGGTTAGAAAAAGCATGGCGACTATAAACTTTAGCTGAATATTTGTTGTTTTAGAGCCAGAAGGTCTTTTTAATGGCTGGAAGAAGCCCCTTGAAATGTGATAATAGTCACTGACTTTCAATAGAGTGGTTTGGAATAGAATAGTTTAATGGAACGCTCGATGTTTGACGTGTGTATGCAACGTCGGAGATAATTTTGTAATAGAGGTAAGCAAGATTTATACGTAAGGGAAAGTTCATTTAATATGACAAGTGGGGGGATGAAGATATTGAAGCTCGAAGCTTGAAATTTTTAGCAGCCCCCCTCGCTAGCGGTTCAATTTTTTAGGAGCCCCCTCCTTGGTAGTCGAAAAAATTTCAGGGCCCCCCCCCCCCACCTCCTCCTTCAATTCCTTTGCTCCCCAGAAAAAAGATCGCTAGACTGTATTAAATATATTTACCGTTATTGTCTTCAATGGTTTATACTATGACAAACTTGAGATACAGTTGCGATACAATTTTCTAAAGCATTTTTGGGATGAACAAGAGTGTAATAATTACTGAGACTACATCTGTTATATCTGTAAACCACGTGATATAGCTGAGTTGCACAGGTCATTAAATTGTTGAGTTGAAAACCATCCGATCTGTATGATGATGTCATGTGTTGGTTTTGAAGTATACAAATTTTCGGAGCCCCCCCTAGCGCAACAATTTTTTCAGAGTCCCCCCTTCGGGTGTCTAAAAATTTTCGGAGCCCCCCCTCAATATCTTCATCCCCCCCTCATATTAAATGAACCTTCCCTAAACGTAATTTTTAACCGTTGTTGGTATCAACAGTTATTTTACAAAGGGTAATCGCACAGTGAACTTGACGGTACAGCAAGCAAAATGAAAAATCTATTAATATAATGCAGTTAGTAGCATACATAATTACTCACACTCATGTAATATTTAACAATTGTTCCTGGGATTTGAGTCAATAGGCCGAATGGGCTAGTGACTCAGAGGCCATGGGGGTGAGAGGAATAATTGTTTCAATAAAATCCAACTAGTTGGTCAAAAATATCGAGACAAAACAACTTTTAGCTGGTTAAAGCTGGACGTAAATCCCTTTTTGCCACCACCAAAAATCCAGCGCTCTAATACTACTAGTGGGCTATAACATATAGCCTGGAAGTAGCTCAAACAATCAGAATGCAGCATTGATAATAGACCACTAGTTGGATTTTACTAATCATTATTATTCATTCAAAATGTTTCCCCAATTCTGATTGGCTAATAGCACACACATAATGCACCATAACCTACTGATGACCAAATTTGGAAGAATTTTGTGTTTAATGAACTGATGACGTCAAAAATGCATCTTTCTTGCAGGTTAATGCACCGTTAACCAGGAAGACCTGGGGACGAGGTTGAGTTGTTTTGGTTGTGAAAACAAAAATGGCGGATATTTCACTCGTTTCAAGAGTAAGAACTAGGCTCAGTAATAGCTGAAAACATGGCAAGAACAGCAAAAAGACAACTAGAAGGGCGACATCTGCTATTTGGAGAATATTTGCAGAGCTGAACAACCCAAAATGTGCACTATGAGTCTTTTGAAGATGAGCTTAACATTGATGGAGGTAAGCATGTTTTAGCAATGTTTTTAAACAAGGAATTAAATTATTTTGAATGAATAATAAAACAATTATTGAATTCGGCTTTCGTATCATATTATGAAGACGTATTTGGTATTACGGTACTGCTCAAAAGTAATTACCAGTCTCATCTTGTTCAAGACTTTAAGACTTTATTATAAATTTTCTAAAGAATATTTTTACAAGTGTCCTGGCACTGCAAATAGCTATATAGCTAGTCTAGGTGGGCCAGGAATGGTACGAAAAGAAAATAACTGCAGTAAAATTAAGGTAAAAAATAAGTAGAAAGCAAGGGAGATTCATCAGTTTTCAAATAAATATGGAGCGATTAACTAATTGCAAAAATTATAATCTTACGAAGAAAAACACATGAAAAAGATGCGTTTAAAACTCTTAGGAGGAATTAAAAGGAAAAACAAAACATTGGCTCGCTGTTTTTATAGGCAGGATTACAAAAGAGTTGGTTCTGCTTTCTTCATTTTAAGAATAATTTCATCTGTTTCATAACAAGTTATGCCAGTCTCCAATATATCAAGCAATGATGCACGAATATTAAATTTGAATTGTGTTTTGAAAGTGTGCGCAACTTGGTTGGTATCTCATTCCATAATTTGGCACCAAGTCTTGAGAAAGAGTTTTTTTGGATTTCAAGGTTCGATTTTTTTCTATAAAAGTTTCGAGATGTAGACAACCTAGTGCCATATGAATGAACACGAGAAAGTGGAAGGAACAATTCCTGAATGTTTGTAGGTACTAAGTTGTTGCTCACGTCAGACATTGCTTCTGCTAGTAGCTGATAAGAAAAAGTTACCGTAAAAACTCGTGTATAAGCCGCACCTTTTTGCCGAAATTTTGAGTCAAAAATCGCGGGTGCGGCTTATACACGAGACCATTGCTCTCAAAGGGAGTAAACTGGCTTGTAGGGGTCACAAATTGAACTGAAAACCTTCAGTTGTTGAACATTGAACACTGGTCGATAGAATGAACTTTAACAGTATATTAATGCTCATGTAAATAGTTTTTGCTTTTCTCGTGAAAATGATTATTGGTAATATTGTTTCTCGCGAGTGTTGCGTGCATCACTGAAGCAGCCATTTTGGAATTATTACAAGAGAAGCTCGATATCTCTGTGAATGAGAATGAAACGACAACAAAATGATGCTCTTGTTAAAGTGCTACATTATGGAATTCCACATATTAATCAGCATCGCCCCATGACTATTTGCATGCACACAAAGGATGCTGACGCATGTTGCGTCCTTTGACTCTCTAACTGAAGTGTTAGCATATTGTGTCCAGGATACAAAAATGATTAACTAATAAGCAAGTTGATTATTAATTAAAAGAGTTTTTGCTACTATCCTCTTTATTAGGAAATGCAGTTGCTCAACTTGTAAATTGTTTTGACTTTATGAAATATTTTAAGAATTTAAGCCAGTAGAATGTATAGAATGCCAGAAAGACAAACGTGAAGGTGAACAGTTTTGAATTTGCGGTTGAAGATGTTTTCATCTGGTATCATATGCAAATCACCTATCCTTTCCATCAAACTGAAATATCCTGGATTTTTTATGACTTTTTGATTTGCTTTGTGTCCTTTTATACTATTTTTGTGAAAGCATAATTCTTTCACGTCAATTTATTTTGACCATCAAGATTTCTTAAGATTCTCGTCAGACTTTTCTTTCCACCTTTTTAATGCAGCAAAATTATGAGAAATGCTGCAACTGAATAAAGTCACAAAACATGCTTTAAGACTGCAGAACAATTAAGATGCTTCACCAATTTCCACGTACAAATAATTAACAATTATTCCTCGAGCCCAAATGGGCTCTGAGTCAGTAGCCCGTGAGGCCGAAGGCCAAACGGGCTATTGACTCAGAGGCCATGAGGGCGAGAGGAATAATTGTTTTAGTAAAATCCAGCTACAGTGTAGTTGGTCAAAAATATCGAAAATATATCTACTTAAAAGGTAGACTTCAATCCTTTTTTGCCGCCAAAAAGCTAGCGCTTTTAGCGCTTTTCGCTAGAAGTGTGCTATAACATAATTATAGCCTAATAGTAGCTCAGCCAATCAGATTGCAGCATTGATAATAGACCACTAGTTGAATTTTACTAATAGGAGACATTCGATTGACAGAAAAATTTGCATTTACTATTGACATGAATCAGTACAATGTAGGCATGATTCCGTAATGATCGTGACTAAGCTTAATTGAAACCTTGGCAAAGTTTTTAACAGTCCGGAACCATTTTTTTAACAAACAATTTAAGGTAGCTCGATAGGGTTTAGCTGTCTCCGTGATCTTTCACACACTTTTTTAAAAAGAATTGAAATTACTATGAGATGAAATTGCATTTCAAAAGTGCTTTGTTTTCTACAGATAATGGATGAACATCTAGAGTTTTTACCATACTTCTAACCATAAAAACTTCAGGTCCCAAAATAACTTGATAACTCTGTTACACATTTTGCTTGAACTTCTCGAACATTGAGGCAGCTATTGGAGGAAAAAGTTCCCATGAACGATTTTGGAAGAACAGTTTCCGGTGCGAAGAAATATGGCTGCAAGTAAAATAAGTAATGGCATATAATTTATCTGCTATGACAACTCCGATGTCAGTGTAACCCTGATCATAAAAAATTTTCGTCTTTATCTACATTGTAATACTGCTGTGGTAGTTTTTC
Source organism: Porites lobata (assembly GCA_942486035.1). Lineage (NCBI taxonomy): Eukaryota > Metazoa > Cnidaria > Anthozoa > Scleractinia > Poritidae > Porites > Porites lobata. Next base: position 122,516 of record CALNXK010000465.1, on the reverse strand, counting down.
CAAATCTTTGTAAATGGCGATGTAGTTTTTGCTCAAACTAGGGAGGTATTGACCCCAAAAAAGGCTATTGAGCCACCTTAAATTGTTTGTTAAAAGAGAAATGGTTCTGGACTGTTAGACCCTGAAAAACCCTATTGAGCCACCTTAAGCATATTCAAAATATTTTGGGCCTGTCTCAAAGTCAGCTGAAATCTGAGGTAATTGCAAGCAGTCAAGTTGTCAATGTTGTTTTCTCTTCCTTTTGGCTATGAAGACTCGTAATCAGTAATTGGTGCGTTTCGATCCGTCTATTGTCACAGTTAAACAGTCGTCTATTGTTAGTCAAATTGTCAGTTCTCCATTCGTTCTCTTGTTGTTAGTTTTGCTTGATCTCGTCAATAAGTCGTTTGTAACTAGTAAATTGGGTGGCATTTTGATAAGGGACCTCTGCGGGTTAAATTGGGCATTTCTGATCATCTATAGTCACTTCTGTTTGGGTATTAAGAGCCATTGTCAGAGAAAACCGGGCGGTGCCAAAAGATTGGGGTCAGCCGATTTCCTTTATTTTTTCAGCATTAAGAACCAAGCTGATAAGATTAACTTTGGTGACATTAACAAGATTTCCCGGCTTTTCACTCTCGAGATTGACCACCCCCCTTGTTTTTGGCCAAGGGAAGCCCTAAAAACCACCAAAAACAATGGCAATTTCTCGGGTCTAAAACAATTTTTCCTTAAGGAATTAGTGCACAGATTTTTTTCTGAAGCTAAAGTACCTTAAAATAAACGTTTTGGATGCATAAAATCAAGTTTTTAGTGTAACGGTAATTTTGCCCAAGGGTTTTAATCCGGGTATGTTGCGTGACTGTAACAGGACAGCGAATTTCGGCGATTTTCTAAGCCCATTTTCTTGAAAGTGCGGCGGCTTATTTTTTATTTAATTACAGATTTAAACAGTCTATACCCTCCTAAATCAAAAACAAAAGTTTATTGATCGGCACAAGAAACTCTTTTCACGCGAATTTTGTTGGAAAATGTCAAAGATCGCTCTTACGGCTAACCGCTCGCTGAAGTTTAAATAGCGGCAATACTGTATTATAAAGGAACTAATCCATTTTAAATGAGTATTTTATATTCCACTTAGGTTTGAATAAAGGGAAAATAACTATAAAATACTATTGCTTTAACGTAAGGGTTATACAAGACTGCCATCATGCACGCAAAGGTCTCAATTACTTGGTGCTTCGATGATTATTGTCTGGCCTATGCGAGTTAGCCAACAGGACGATGTATGTGCTGTCCTATCTAGTGATAAAATCATCACGACTTTTGTATCACATCATCCAACAGAAATTCTCAAAGTTTTCGCTTTGTATGCAAAGTTTGTTACATACCCTGCGAGGAGATGCTACATTTTGTCTGTGTGACCTGTCGTGCGAAAAGTAGCCTCTACCGACAACTGTTCAAATCCGTCCAGAAATCTGGACGAATAAATTTTAAAAAACGGGTTTTTTCCTTTTCTTGACCGGTTTCGAGCATTGCGTGAGTCTTGCTTAGCAGATCAGAGTTGTCGCAATTATTTTTATTCCCACGAAACTCGCGCCATTTGACGACAGACGTGACAATTAATTTTGCTTGCGAATGGCGTGACGAATTTCGCGCATGCACGGTTGAACGGTTGTCGGCAGAGGCTACTTTTCGCACGACAGCTCCCACAGCGAAAATGTAGCCTCTGCTCGCAGGATATTTGTTACATCGATCACTACTGACAAAGCCCAACAATGTACTTTATAAAATGCGAGAGAAGAATACGTAGTGCAAAATTCAGTTATTTCCGACATGAGCACAACTTAGCGTAGGCATCAAGTGGTTCAGTAAAAGTACGTTTTCTTGAGTTGCTACCATTTGTTCGCAGACTTAATGCTCTGCATACTTCTCTCAACTGTGCTAACTTCAGCGAACTGAGCTTTCCAGCACGCGAAAGTTCACAAACGTTTACTGCTTCTACTTTAATAGGGTGACTGATATTTTGTTCAATGTCTCTGTAAACCTCCTGGCGTATGGCTTGAATGTAGTCTTCTGATTCAAGGGCTATGAGGTCTTCGTCTGTTACTTCTTGTTCCTCCTCCTGGCTCTCTATTTCATCAGCTTGTCTTTGGCGCTGCAACGCTGACATCCTTGCGAAAAAGTTACTAATTTGTTGAGCGGTTCTCCATTCGTCTGGTTTAAATTGTAACGTTCCACTGCTATCTCTAATACTCTTCATCTCTAGCCACGTGAATTGGATCAGCCTTTTTCCCTCCCGCTACTCCTTGGTTAAATTTCTGAACAAGAAAGGCTTTTACTTTCTCTTCCATCCTGTTGGTCCGCTTAGTTGATTTAAGCGCCCACCCTTTATTACGGCGTTCTCTAGCACTGGAAGGCCCGGCTTCTTCAAATGCAATTCGCTGTCTATCTCCGCTAGCCACATGCATCTCTCCGACTCGGTCAGCCCACTTCTTTCGTGCCGCATCGTACACAGACTCACAATCTAGATCTGACGCACGTACATGCTTCCCTGCGTCCATGTGAGCTTCCGCTTCTTCTCGAGTCTTGAACGTTAGCACGCATGTACTTTCACTGCATGAGAATATTTCTCCTCGTGGACTGGAAGCATGGCTAACTGAGCCAAGATTGTTGCTACGTGGACCCCACTCCTTTAGGACTTTCAATCCAGTTTCTTCCTGTGGTACAACTTCAAGCTGACTGTATGATAAGAATCTGCCGGGTCCAACGTTGAATGCACGCCAAGCGCGTATTCCGTTTTCCTCAAACGAAAAGTTGTTAAGAAGGCTGATACCTGGTATCTTGTTGGCGGTGATTTCTTTATTAGTGTCCACTTTGACAACTGCCGCCCTGACTCCTTTTACTCCTCCATGCGACTCTAGTCCTGTCTTCATGTCTTCCGCAGTGATGACATTGTGTTTTTCATTGACCCATCGTCGTAGGCGTGCCTTCATAGGAGCGGTCTTTCGGTCACAGATGTCTTTTCCGGACTGTGGCTCTGAAAAGTCGTAACGCAGAATTGTCATGCCGGTTCGTTGACCAATGAACGGAAGGCTGAGCAAAAGAGGTCCACTATGGTAGCAACCTGCGTTATCGGATCTCAGGAAAACATTTTCAATCTCCGGTGATTCTTTCTTGATGGTATTTAAAAGATGCTCTATTATAGAGGCTACAGCAAAGCTGTTCTGCGTGCAGTTATCGAACAGATGGACAAAACATTCCACTTGGAATTTTTCAGTATGCTTAGTGATCACAGCACTCACATGCCAGCTTCGTCCTCGTTTTCCGAAGAAATCACTCATTCGTTGCCGATAACGTTGTGGGAGGTATTTCATGGCCCAATCCATAACGATTAAACATGAAGTTGAATCAACATGTACAAGAGCAAACTGCTTTCCTTCTTCTTGATTTACTGTGCGGAGCAAATGCGCCTTCCACTCCTGGATAGATGCCAAACAGAGTTTGTAGTCGTGGCTTAACCGCCATCTGTGCTCCTCCGGCATCTCAACACAGTTGATCTCGGATTCAATTTCCTTCAAAACTGTCTCTAATGATTCGCATTGCTCGCAGTCAGTTTCATGTTCGTGCTGACATATGCTTTGCAGGTTGGAGTCACTTGTGTCACCTAGGGCATGCAGTGCAGTGATCAGCACAAGTTTCCTCTCTGCCAACATGGGACTTAAACTCAGTCTTAAGGTATCTCTTTGCCTCCTTGATTTTTTGTTCTGCATCCTTTACCCAGGTAGCCTCCGATCCATAGTCTCCAAGCGTCTTAAGCACGTCAGTGACATTGTCTATGGCCTCCGTCCCTTCTGCTGTAGTGTTGTCGAGTCCCTGCAAAGATTTTTGCATTGAGGCACCACACACCTCTATTATTCTGTAGAGTGAACGCTGTCCTGCTGGTTCAAAATTCTGCTCTTTGCAGTAAACTGAGTATTGCTCAATTATTCTTGACGGTATCATAGTCCTTATAACTGCCGGAATGATAATGCTTCCTCCCGTATCGAGCTTAAGCACTTTTGTGCCAAATGCTACGTCCTGCAGCATCTCAGGTCTTGCGATGTAATCGATAAAATGATCAATTTGAACGGGTGAGATTCGGGAACGGAAAATTGGCTCTTGCGGAACAGGCAGACCTTCACCAACTTTGGTAGCATGCTGTCGAGCTTCATCTATTCGCCATTTTGAAAGTGTTGGTATCATGTTCATCAACTGGGACCTGCTAAAAATCATTGGCAAAGAGAGAGTATCTGTCGTTTTGTTTGCCACGACTCGGCATGGTTATATGACTTGATCAGAACGTCGATTAGCCCAGATTTCGGATCAAAACTTCTACGTCTAGTGGCACCAGGAGAATCCTTATTTACTAATCTTTCCTGTCGAAGAGTGGTCCATAATTCCTCTTCCTGTCCAGGGCTAAGGACCGAAAGTGCTGTGCAGATGCTTTCTTTGGCCTTTCGCAGATAGTACTTTTGCTGTGTTGTCGATATATCATCCCAAGACGTATTCAAAGTTGACAGAATAGGTGAAATTCTTCCTCCAGATAAAGTGCTAATGGTATCGTTCAGTAGCTGCCTTCTCTGTTGCTGTTCCTCTACTTCGTCGGACCAGATACTGATTTCTTCTTCTGGGATACTTTGTTGGGATGATTGTGATGATGATGAAACCATCTCTTGTTCTGCATTAGACGTTACCAGAACCCCCTGATCTTCATTCTGCTGCGGCAGTTCAAATACATCTTCATCACCAGCCACTTGAGACTGTCAGTGCAATAAAAGGGGTATTAATTACATTTCCATAATTTTTCTGTTACGTTGTTACCGAGAATGGAGCCACAGAAAAGGGAGTTACAGGACTCCTTAACGAGTAAAAACCACTAAAAGTTGCAAACAGACTAAAACCTGAAACCGAGTTTTCGACTTGTTGTCATCCAAAAATTTTGCGACCATGGCAACGTGACGTGACGTAACGACTTCTCTCTATTGCATTCAAACCTTTCCCGGTACTAGAGCCTACCCCTCGTCCTTACATTAGAGAGATTTAGAATCACGGCAAACAGCAAACGTCGATTTGCCGCGTCTCTTTTATTGTAGTTTACTAGTCATGATATCTACACAAATAGAAGTTTCAACTGAAAGCGATCTATACAAAACTGATGTACTCACTATACCTTAGTCGCTTTATTTTGTTATAATTTTTGTTTTAATAATTTTTTTAATTGATAGATTTGTTACGTAATAATATGTTAGAGCAAGCATTTATGAAAGTAAAAATGTTCTTCCCTTTCTCCAAAATAAAAATCTTTGTGTCACATTTACACCCTTCCCCCTCCCCCATAAAGGACACTCTCTACAACGCCCCCTCAAAAAGTGGCCGTCGTAGAGTGGTACTGGTCGGACTGCATCAAGCTTGCAGGTCGCTAAAAAAAGTTAGGGTGGGGATAGCTAGTCCATCTAACTCCATCTATTTTCAAACTGAAAAAAGAGACATTAACTTTGGCAATGCTATCTATCGCTTTTTCGTTCTCAGTTCCTAGCTTCCCAGCAAATGATATTTTTGTTCCAAATTCCCTTCCCTCCCCCGAGTTTCCCATCCACGTTTTTTTCACGATTTTTCTGTTGTTCTTCTTTTGTTTTCTTTTACAGTCTTGGATAGGTTTTTAAATATTTAAACCTGTTGTTAAGTGTTTCAGATGCCTAGCTTAAATTGCGTGACTAAAGAAAGCAAATACACAACCTGCTGATCGCTCCTTCCTCTTTCAGAGTCTTCTTCATGGCGTAGTCTGTAATGCTCTGTGCGACACTTTACACAAATAGCTAATACAAATGAAAAGGATAAAGATTAAAAATGTCACTCTTAATTCAAACCCCAAAAATCGAATTTTATACATAGACATTGAGTTTCAATCTTGTCATCAGTGAAAGTGGAAAAGTACGAGCACTTAAAACATTTTAAGAAAATAGCGCGAGATGAATGATTATTTTTATTTGAAAAAATTTTCCTGTTATAAAATAATCTGAAAAACGTTTACAGTTGTGGTTTATAGTTCCTGTTCAAGTAGGCGTGTCACGCTGTAGCTTCTGTCACGACAACACTTGAAAAGACTTTTTGTGGCAAAAAAGGCTTCCGTTTAGCCTGCGAAGCGCAGACGTATTTCCGGTGGTCGCTTCTCTCCCTCCGTTATTTTTCGGAGGGAGAGAAGCGACGACCGGAAATACGTCTGCGCTTCGCAGGCTAACTTCCGTTCTGAATAAAAGTATCTTGCTTGCTCACCCCATCCTCGGAGACCCAGGGGCAGTCAGTCTGTGCTTGAAAACTTTCTTCGCGCCTTTTCTCCCGACCCGACTGACTGCCCCTGGGTCTCCGAGGATGGCTCACCCTTGTTTGATTTATGGCACATCCAAGGAAATTTACCCCACCCCCCGCGCTTCTGTTGATATAGGGCCTCTTCATATGAGCCCGGTTGACCGGCTGGCTCGGTTGCCGGGATGAATTTTGCCTTGGGTTCATATGAGAAATTTCAGCCCGGTTTCCGAGATGAGAAAAGGTCAAAGATCCTGGGTACGAGTTCTGGCACCAAATTTGGGAAACAAAGCAACATAGCAAAACACAAACATTTTAACTTTCGGGCCTATCTTGGCATCGGTAACTCTTAAAGCTGTATCACTGCAGTTAAATGGGATGATGCTTATGATGTGGAAAATACAGTAGGCAATGCAAGACGATGCCATCCGGACCGCCAGAATTCATCCTGCCGTTCATCCCGGTAACCGGGATGATGTGTTCATATGACAAAATTTCCAGCCCGCTTACCGAGATCTCGGGAACCGAGCCAGCCCGCCCTCTCATATAAACACATTGAAAACTTTAACAAAGGATTTAGAGGCGAGGCGAGATCTCGGAAACCGAGTCAGCCCGGTCAACCGGGCTCATATGAAGAGGCCCATAGTGGCGTGATATTTATGGGAAACGTAATTTACCAGGTAAGATCGACAAAAGGATTTTAAAGTAATAAGAGACACTCACCGGACCCAACTGGGACAGCAGCATTGTGTAAAGCAAAGATTTCCTTAGACGTTGCGTAATTGACACGGCGTGGGTCCTTGACCTGTTTGCGTTGACCTTCGTGCGATGGATAGCAACATGTCGAACTTTTACGACCTCTCCAGTCGACTGTCAGGTCTCTTCTGTGTTTAGGACAGATGGTCATGGCTGCTACTCTGTCTTGAGATAAATCGAAGTGTCCTGCTCTGTTCAAGATGAGCTCCTACTCAGTGATTTCTATTCCTTCGGATCGCCATCCTCGCTTGCTACTCACACCAAGTCCCAGTAACTGTGGTGTTATGTCTTCTTTACAAGCATCCAGCGGCAGAACATTTGTACTAGATCCGTAAGAACTACAAGGTGACTCTTGTGAAGCGAACGAACAGTTCATATTTTAAAGCAAGTCTGGTACAACGAAAGTACGCAAATTTCGGCGAGTCGTAAATGAAACCTGATAACCCAGCGGCGCGCGAGACATACAAATTTATAGATGTTGCTCAATCTCAAATTACGCAGCTACAATTATACGTGTAAGTCGTTTATTAATTTCTTAATTTCATATTTTGGCCAACAAACATTTTCTGCAAAATCCAAGTAAAAAGTATTCTCCTGAAACTTTATATCACTGAAAATTCGTCGCACAGACAATTTAAAAATCGTCCATTCATTTCTTTATAATTAATTCTAATTAATATGTCTGCTTTATAATTTGTATCATACGTGTACGACTGCAACGGTTTCCGCTGTTCCAAAGTAAGGTTGATTTCTTTTCATTGCAGCATTCTTTCCAAATTATTTTTTTCTTATACGGGTGATGAAGTTTTCAGCCGTCTAAAGTTACAATTTAAAGGTCATTACCAAAAAGCAAGGTTACATGCTTTATGCAAAATACCGCAAAATCACGTTCGCGAAAATAGGCTTCCTCTGAAAAGAGTTTCTTGTACCAATCAATACTTTTTTTCTTTTGACTTAGAAGGGTATAGACGATTGTAAAATGGAATTATTTAACAAATAAACCGCCGCACTTTCAAGAAAATGGGCTTAGAAAATCGCCGAAATTCGCTGTCCTGTTACAGTCACGCAACATACCCGGATTAAAACCCTTGGGCAAAATTACCGTTACACTAAAAACTTGATTTTATGCATCCAAAACGTTTATTTTAAGGTACTTTAGCTTCAGAAAAAAATCTGTGCACTAATTCCTTAAGGAAAAATTGTTTTAGACCCGAGAAATTGCCATTGTTTTTGGTGGTTTTTAGGGCTTCCCTTGGCCAAAAACAAGGGGGGTGGTCAATCTCGAGAGTGAAAAGCCGGGAAATCTTGTTAATGTCACCAAAGTTAATCTTATCAGCTTGGTTCTTAATGCTGAAAAAATAAAGGAAATCGGCTGACCCCAATCTTTTGGCACCGCCCGGTTTTCTCTGACAATGACTCTTAAGGTCTTAAGGTCTATAAATATTAACTTATTGTCAGTATCTGAATGTTATGTGTTTATCCTTATTGAATGATGTTATTATTATTATTGTTATTATTGATGTAAATATAAATAATAGCTCTTGCCACTGTTCCTGGAAAGCCGATTATCACTAACGTAGTTACTAAAACATGGAACGACCTAAAACCACCTAAAACCACCTAAAACCATCTACAACCACCTACAACCACCTCAAAAAATTCAACAACCACCTACAACCATCTACAACCACCTCAAAAACATCTACAACCACTCGCAAACAATCTAAAACCATCTAAAACAAGGTATAAATGTCTGAAATAAGGCGAGACGACAACATGTCACGTATATGAAATACGAGAATCGAACAAAACATCCACTTCCCCCTAAAATCTTACTCTCCCTGGTCCCTTGACTTGATTTGGCTTTTTCTAGTGTCTTTCACACCCGTTTCCTGTGTCATCACGCAAGGCTAAACTCCCTTGCGTCACGACACGGGAAACGGAGACTAGGTGTAATCATTGTTAAAAATGTTATTAAAAAAATCTATAATGCAATCTTATTTCTTAGTGTTGTGTTAAGCCAATGGTTGATGATACAAGATTTTAGCGGGAAGTGGATGTTTTGTCCGATTCTCGTATTTCATGTACGTGACATGTTGTCGTCTCGCCTTATTTCAGACATTTATATCTTGTTTTAGATGGTTTTAGATTGTTTACGAGTGGTTGTAGATGTTTTTGAGGTGGTTGTAGATGGTTGTAGGTGGTTGTTGAATTTTTTGAGGTGGTTGTAGGTGGTTGTAGATGGTTGTAGATGGTTTTAGGTGGTTTTAGGTCGTTCCATGTTTTAGTAACTACGTTATCACTAATTCAGGATTAAATATCCCTAATCGTAGAATAAATTTTATCCCTCGATTAGATTCTGTTCCTGAAAGCACCATTAAGACTAATCTGACATAAACTACATGTTAAATTTAACCCACCAAGCAAGGACGCTTAACTCACTAATCGGGGCAAAAAGTTTGTCAAAATTTGCAAAATGGCGGACTTACTGTTTCACTAATATGCAAAAGAAAGTTCCAACAGCAAGAAATTGACCTCTACCAACTAATAGACGAAGAACTTCGCAGCAGAATGGTTTGACAGAGAGTCAATCAAATAACTAGTAGAAATACTAAAAGACGATCTCCAAAAGCAGAAGAAACCATGCGCTGTCGCCAATTTTTTGTGTCATATAATTATTCTTTTTAGAAGCAGGCAGTCGAAAAAAATCATTAAACCGGATTTTGGCACTAATCTGGGATTAGTTAATTGCAGGATACTTTTTAACCGACATTTAGTTATCCGGGGAATAAGAAATTTAATCGTGGATTAACTGTTTATCAGAAGATAGATTAATCAGTTTTTCAGGAACCGGGGCCTGTTTTATAAGTATTGGTTCTTAATTGGACTGATAAAATTTATAGAATATATTATTCAGTAGAACCTCTTCATTAAAACACCACAGTCTATTCAAGGGACACTTCCATCCAGGGGACGTGAAATTTGGCCCCGGGCAAATATTCACATAATCTTTTTATCTGTTAGCTCTGTTGAAGAGATGCCTCTATTCAGGGGAAAGGGACATTTTTTGAATCTGAGGGTTTTCCTTCATTCATGAGACACCTTATTAGTACTCAGAACATGACTGCAGCCACCAAGAGGGTTGATAAGTTAAAGCATTCACTGATCACAATGATTGCAGCTTTCACAACATGAACAATAAATTATAATCTCTTTTAAATTAAAATTGATTTACTGCACTTGTAGGAACAACAATGGAACAATTTGTTGGAAAAAAGTTATTGTGTTACTGTGATTTTTTTATTCAGCTGCTTAAAAAATGATAACTGCAGCAGATTCCAGAACTTAAATAAATCCTTGTTTGGTCAATTATTAGCAAACCCTTGCCCAACCTCTATTCAAGGGATACTTCTACAGTGTATTCAGGGGACAGTCCCGACAGTTTTTCTCAGTTCTGAGGGTGTCCCCAGCCCTGAACAGAGGTTCCACCCTAGTAATGTTTCAATAAGCACCAACAACTGACAAATGCATTTCAGTGCTTTAAAATTTCAAGGTTTTCTGGGGAAGGCACGCGCATGCCCCAAGAAAAAGACCACCCTTTTGTCTTTCAAAAACAAGAAAGACAAATTTGTGCAATGCAACGGTGAAAGAAGCTAAGGTTATAATAAGGATTTTGCAATTTTATTTCTTGCGTTATCATAGTTTCATCAAGGTAATCATAAAAATTGTCTTTTAATATTTCAAAGAGCACACTGATTAATTTTCGCTGAAACATTTCTTTTTCATACATTGTATCTCTCAGGGGTTATCTCATTCCATAATTTTTATAAAAATTGGGATTGCTTGTCTTACGGCACACACACTCAGTGTAGTTTTTCAAGATTAAATTTTTTGATGTACAGTCATATTATATTTGGAGGATGATCTTGTGTCATAAGCATGAATAGATGCTTTCCAACGTCGGTCCTCTTTGCCTGATTGAATTCCAATGGGTAGAAAAATTCAGAAATACATGACAGTGTAGCTGACAAAGAATTAGCTGTTGACCATCAAGAAGAAAGACAGAAAGAATAGGAAGGAACTGGAGTAAAACATAAGAGAACCTAGTCCAGGAAAACGCTGTTTTCCAGTTCCAGAACGGACAATAATTATATAATGTTGGTGATCAGCCTAGTTGGTGATTGCCACGGGGAGCTTAGTCTCCTGAATATGGAGGACTTTTAAACTGTAAACGAAGCGAGAATCAAAGTATTGAGTTCTTATCTGAGTGGACACGCTGATTTTCCATGTCCAGTGGATAAAAAAACATATCAGCGGTAAAAAACATTTGGCTTTGATGCAATGGAAAGCTGTCGCAAAAGTGATTTAATAAAAAATAAATTCTAAGTGCCCTTGGCTGTCTAAACTTGACAGGCAGTTGTCACTTTTCTAATCTGTGGCACGTTTGTGGTGACAGCTTCACGCTTTGCAATGTCCCGGGGTTTCCGAGGTTGAAATGAAAATTTATCAGTGATCATTGCAAGCTAGCTCCTTTCTCTCCTTGCCCCTTGCTTTCGCATCTCCTCTTGCGTGCCTCTTGTGCTTCTACTTTTTATGATATCCCCCAAATGGTAAGCTTAATTGCTCACAGGCTATCCCCTGAAATTATAGAGGGTCTGGTGTAGTAATGTTTCAATAAGCACCAACAACTAACGAATTTATTTTAGTACCTCAAAAATTTCAAGATCTTCTGGGAAGCATGCCCCAAGAAAAAAACACCCTAGAAATTAAAGAGCAACTTATGGGCCCCTCATTGATACAGCTGTTTACACATTTTTACAGTCTCTAATTTAGCCAGCTGGCTGCTTGAAACCCCTGACTTTAGATAGTTTATCCTGATGCTGATGTTGATTTATGTCTTTTTCTTCCAGGTCTGATGCATATGCCACAAACAGACTGGATCAGGTCTTCAATATTTAGAATAGAGGTTATCTTCAGTACTGTAAGGGTTGCATAGTTGACTTTGTAATCCAGCTCTTGATGAGTGAACCAGGTAAATAAAATGTGGCTGGCTTGTTCAAAAGACAATTACATATCTTATCCAGGACATTACATTTTAAGGGAGTTAACAATGGAGGATATCTTTAAGGGTTGGTTTATATGCACACACCCAGTAGTTTACTACATTATTCATATGATTTAAGCTGTATGGAGTTTCATTTGTTCACTGTTTTCTTTTTTGCCACAAGATTCATTGATACAATTTTGTTGAAAATTAGTAAGTAAAGAATAGAAGGCAAAAGTTTCCTTTTCTGATGATCCTCATCAATTCCACTTTTTGTTATGCAGAAGTTGGTTTCCAAAACAAATGATGTTTGCTTAAAATTTCCAAAAAGTGAGTTTTTGAAAAAAATCTAGAACATCAACTCAGAGCAGTTAATTGATAAAAAGTGATTGGATCTATTTCACTGTCAGGTTTTGATGGGTAAATGCACTTGTTAAAATTGACTAGACCCTAAACTATTTTAGGAAATAACAGTCTCGTTTGAAGCTCAAGAAGGCGTCCAATTCAGTGTCTTCACAAAATGAAGGAAACTTCCAAAACACTTAACTTCTTGCATCACGACAACTAAGCATAATTTGAGTCACTTTAGTGGATGTCACTCAACCTACAACCCATTGTAGGTGTTGAATAAACGCTGCTAATTTACAATAAATTATACTATGAAAATGCACATAAAAATTCAATTTTATATTCCTAGTTTATTGTGTGTCTAAGAATTTGGTCTGAAAATTAATCATGCCAAATAGATTTGGCATTTTATTCCTGGATAAGTATTAGTTTTCTTCTGATCAGTTTTGCCGCAGTTATGTTATAGATATGAGCTAAGTTCTTGTAGTTTACAGCAGTTTTACGTCACCTTCATGTGCAAAATTGCATTGCAAAGTCATTGTCAAAGAACTACACTGTCAATGACCCAATTATTTGCCAACCTTTTAATTTAAGTTCATAATCATTGTGTCAGCAACATTACTGCAGATTTGGTCATAGTTTGGCTGAAATAGAAACGTTTTGAAAAAAAAAAGAAGCTTTAATTTGGCCAAAAAGGAACAAGTACTGCAAGCTTACTTGTACACTGATGTGCATTGAAGTTTTATATCATTACTCAGTCAAGTCATTTTCTCGTTCAAAGAACCTTACGTCCACTACATTGCACTTAAAATGTTTTGAAAAAGGATAACAACAAAAAGCCATAAATTAAGTTAAGAGTGTTTCTGAAAAGAAAATCTCCAACTCAAAATGGCAGTCTCTGAACTCCACAACCCCAGAATTTTAGCCAAAAAAATTGTCAAGCCTATACCACTTTATCAAACAACAACTTTGTTAAAATATTGAAATGGGTGGATAACTAAAATATCATTCATAATTTTGCAAAATTTGAAATTTGAAAACTACTTCAAATTTTAAACTTTGTCAGCACTGTCTATAGACCTTTGTTCAAAGTTCTCATGATTTGATTTTCACATGGAGGATAAAAAGACGTAAAACTGACTGTAGCTAAGTTCAGACATGCAATCTACATTATGGTTTATACAGTCAGCATCAGTAATTGACAGTCTTGTTGATTGATGGCTGACTGGCTGACTGACTGACTTACTGACTGAATGACTGACTAGCTGACCAACTCACTTAATGGCTAATTGACTAACTGACTGACTGAGTGACTGGCTGGCTGACTGACTGATGAACTAACTAACTGACTGACTGGTTGACTAACTGACTGACTGGCTGAATAATGTACTGACTGACTGACTAACTGACTGACTGGCTGACTAACTGGCTGACTGAGTGAGTGAGTGACTGACTGACTGGCAGACTGACTGGTTGACTAACTGGCTGATTGACCGACTGACTAACTTGCTGGCTGACTGACCAACTGACTGACTGGTTGACTAACTGACTGACTGAGTGACCAACTGGCTGAATGACTGACAGACTGACTGACTGAGTGACTAACTGGCTGACTGACTAACAGACTGACTAATTGACTGACTGATTGACTGACTGACTAACAGATTGACTGGTCGACTAACTGACTGACTGGTTGACTAACTGGCTGACTGACTGACTGACTGTCTGACTGGTTGACTGACTAACTTGGTGATTGCCACGGGGAGCTTAGTCTCCTGAATATGGAGGACTTTTAAACTGTAAACGAAGCGAGAATCAAAGTATTGAGTTCTTATCTGAGCGGACACGCTGATTTTCCATGTCCAGTGGATAAAAAAACATATCAGCGGTAAAAAACATTTGGCTTTGATGCAATGGAAAGCTGTCGCAAAAGTGATTTAATAAAAAATAAATTCTAAGTGCCCTTGGCTGTCTAAACTTGACAGGCAGTTGTCACTTTTCTAATCTGTGGCACGTTTGTGGTGACAGCTTCACGCTTTGCAATGTCCCGGGGTTTCCGAGGTTGAAATGAAAATTTATCAGTGATCATTGCAAGCTAGCTCCTTTCTCTCCTTGCCCCTTGCTTTCGCATCTCCTCTTGCGTGCCTCTTGTGCTTCTACTTTTTATGATATCCCCCAAATGGTAAGCTTAATTGCTCACAGGCTATCCCCTGAAATTATAGAGGGTCTGGTGTAGTAATGTTTCAATAAGCACCAACAACTAACGAATTTATTTTAGTACCTCAAAAATTTCAAGATCTTCTGGGAAGCATGCCCCAAGAAAAAAACACCCTAGAAATTAAAGAGCAACTTATGGGCCCCTCATTGATACAGCTGTTTACACATTTTTACAGTCTCTAATTTAGCCAGCTGGCTGCTTGAAACCCCTGACTTTAGATAGTTTATCCTGATGCTGATGTTGATTTATGTCTTTTTCTTCCAGGTCTGATGCATATGCCACAAACAGACTGGATCAGGTCTTCAATATTTAGAATAGAGGTTATCTTCAGTACTGTAAGGGTTGCATAGTTGACTTTGTAATCCAGCTCTTGATGAGTGAACCAGGTAAATAAAATGTGGCTGGCTTGTTCAAAAGACAATTACATATCTTATCCAGGACATTACATTTTAAGGGAGTTAACAATGGAGGATATCTTTAAGGGTTGGTTTATATGCACACACCCAGTAGTTTACTACATTATTCATATGATTTAAGCTGTATGGAGTTTCATTTGTTCACTGTTTTCTTTTTTTTGCCACAAGATTCATTGATACAATTTTGTTGAAAATTAGTAAGTAAAGAATAGAAGGCAAAAGTTTCCTTTTCTGATGATCCTCATCAATTCCACTTTTGTTATGCAGAAGTTGGTTTCCAAAACAAATGATGTTTGCTTAAAATTTCCAAAAGTGAGTTTTTGAAAAAATCTAGAACATCAACTCAGAGCAGTTAATTGATAAAAAGTGATTGGATCTATTTCACTGTCAGGTTTTGATGGGTAAATGCACTTGTTAAAATTGACTAGACCCTAAACTATTTTAGGAAATAACAGTCTCGTTTGAAGCTCAAGAAGGCGTCCAATTCAGTGTCTTCACAAAATGAAGGAAACTTCCAAAACACTTAACTTCTTGCATCACGACAACTAAGCATAATTTGAGTCACTTTAGTGGATGTCACTCAACCTACAACCCATTGTAGGTGTTGAATAAACGCTGCTAATTTACAATAAATTATACTATGAAAATGCACATAAAAATTCAATTTTATATTCCTAGTTTATTGTGTGTCTAAGAATTTGGTCTGAAAATTAATCATGCCAAATAGATTTTGCATTTTATTCCTGGATAAGTATTAGTTTTCTTCTGATCAGTTTTGCCGCAGTTATGTTATAGATATGAGCTAAGTTCTTGTAGTTTACAGCAGTTTTACGTCACCTTCATGTGCAAAATTGCATTGCAAAGTCATTGTCAAAGAACTACACTGTCAATGACCCAATTATTTGCCAGCCTTTTAATTTAAGTTCATAATCATTGTGTCAGCAACATTACTGCAGAGTTGGTCATAGTTTGGCTGAGATAGAAACGTTTTGAAAAAAAAAAAAAAGAAGCTTTAATTTGGCCAAAAGGAACAAGTACTGCAAGCTTACTTGTACACTGATGTGCATTGAAGTTTTATATCATTACTCAGTCAAGTCATTTTCTCGTTCAAAGAACCTTACGTCCACTACATTGCACTTAAAATGTTTTGAAAAAGGATAACAACAAAAAGCCATAAATTAAGTTAAGAGTGTTTCTGAAAAGAAAATCTCCAACTCAAAATGGCAGTCTCTGAACTCCACAACCCCAGAATTTTAGCCAAAAAAATTGTCAAGCCTACCACTTTATCAAACAACAACTTTGTTAAAATATTGAAATGGGTGGATAACTAAAATATCATTCATAATTTTGCAAAATTTGAAATTTGAAAACTACTTCAAATTTTAAACTTTGTCAGCACTGTCTATAGACCTTTGTTCAAAGTTCTCATGATTTGATTTTCACATGGAGGATAAAAAGACGTAAAACTGACTGTAGCTAAGTTCAGACATGCAATCTACATTATGGTTTATACAGTCAGCATCAGTAATTGACAGTCTTGTTGATTGATGGCTGACTGGCTGACTGACTGACTTACTGACTGAATGACTGACTAGCTGACCAACTCACTTAATGGCTAATTGACTAACTGACTGACTGAGTGACTGGCTGGCTGACTGACTGATGAACTAACTAACTGACTGACTGGTTGACTAACTGACTGACTGGCTGAATAATGTACTGACTGACTGACTAACTGACTGACTGGCTGACTAACTGGCTGACTGAGTGAGTGAGTGACTGACTGACTGGCAGACTGACTGGTTGACTAACTGGCTGATTGACCGACTGACTAACTTGCTGGCTGACTGACCAACTGACTGACTGGTTGACTAACTGACTGACTGAGTGACCAACTGGCTGAATGACTGACAGACTGACTGACTGAGTGACTAACTGGCTGACTGACTAACAGACTGACTGATTGACTGACTGATTGACTGACTGACTAACAGATTGACTGGTCGACTAACTGACTGACTGGTTGACTAACTGGCTGACTGACTGACTGACTGTCTGACTGGTTGACTGACTAACTTTCTCTGTTTGACTGGCTGGCTGGCTGACTAACTAGCTGACTGGCTGACTTACTGGCTGACTGACTGACTGACTTGATGACTGACTGAATGCATAGCTGACTGGCTGATTGACTTTGGACAAAAATTTATACAGGCTGAATAATTTGTTGCAAGAGAAAACGTTGCTAGCACCTTTGATTGGCTGAGGGCTTGACTTTTAACTAAATGATCATCAGACTTTACTTCTAGACTTATTTTGCCAAAAAACAAAAAAAGAGGTAATTTCCAATTTTAACCAAAATCTTGGGTTAACCCCTTTGAAAAAATCTCAGTATGGCGACTTTGTAATAGCCAAATTTTTATAGTCAAAGAGGGCTTGTTTTCTACCTCAATGACCACCAAACATTATTTCAAGGACCATTTGTACAACAACATACAAAGATAAAATTTCCATGTTTTGACCAAAATCATGGGTTAACCCCTTTGAAAAAAACCAATGTGGCATCTATGGAAAATCATATTTTTACAGGCTAGGAGGGCTTGTTTTCTTCCTCAAAGATCCTCAACACACTATTTAAAGGCCTATTTTGTCCAAAAACAAACTAAGATGAAATTTTCATTTTTTGACCAAAATCATAGGTTAACCCCTCTGAAAAAAAAACGCAATATTGCTACTATGTAAAATCCATTATTTATAGTCTAGGAGGGCTTGTTTTCTGACAAGATGATCATGAGACATTATTTCTAGGCTTTTTTTGTTCAAAACCAAAAAAAAAACGAAACGGAAAATTTCCCATTTTTCCCCAAAATCATGGGTTAACTCCTTCAAAAAAGATCTCAGTATGACAACTATGTAAAATCAATGTTTTTGTCTAGGTGGGCTCGTTCTTTAACTAGATGATCGCCAAAAATTATTTCAATGCCCATTTTACCCAAAAACAAACAAATAGGAAATTTTTAATGTTTGATGAAAGTCATGGGTTAACCCCTTTGAAAAAATCTCAGTATGGCGACCTTTCAAAATACAAATTTTTATAGTCTAAGAGGGCTTGTTTTGTACCTCAATTATCATCAAACATTATTACAAGGCCCATTTATAAAATGTCCATTTTTTTGTCCAAAATCATGGGTTAGGGTTGAAAACATGTCGATGTGGCGACTAGTTAAAATCGATTTTTTTTTATCGTCTACGAGGGCTTGATTTTTAACTAGATGATCATCAGACATTATTTCTAGGCCTAATATGTCCAAAACAAACAAATGCAAAATTTCCAGTTTCGGACCAAACTCATCGGTTAACCCATTTAAAAAATCCAGTATGGCGACCATGTAAAATGAGTATTTTTATAGTCTAGGAAGGCTTCTTTTTACTAAATGGTCATCAAATATTATTTCAAGGCCTGTTCGGTCCAGAAAAAAACAAAGGGGAAATTTCCTTTTTTTGACCAAAATCATGGGTTAACCCCTTCGAAAAGATCCAATATGGTGACTATGTAAAATCAATAATTTTATAGCATTGAAAGGCTCGTTTTCTAACTTGATGATTATCAAATATTATTTCATAGCTTATTTTGTCCGGAAACTAACAAAAAAGGAATTCACAGTTTTTACCAAAATCATGGGTTAACCGTTTGAAAAAATCTGGATATGGCGACCAAGTAAAATCAATATATTTATGGTCCAAGAGTGCTTTTTTCTAACAGATGATCAATTTTCGTCATTACTTGCTGATTCCATGACATACCAATATACCTTTTTATTTACTGCTCAACTGGGATATTGACGTATTGACTGCATAATTTAGGGATTTATTGACTTTGACTTGATTTATGACTGAATGAATGACTTGTCTTGACTGTATAGTCTTGGTGGATCGCCTGTCTGTGCTAGTTTATTTGTTCGTTTATGTACTGTGAACTTTAAGATGCATCTCAAATCTGCCTTGCATTGCCCAAACTGCAAGGGGAATGGGTACTAGCTTTTGTTGCCATGAACTATGTGATCGTTTGACTCACAAGCAATAAGTTTTGAAGCTGGAAGGGTGGTTAGAATAAGAAAACAACAGTTTAGGGTATTGGTGTGTCACGCGAGAAATCACTTTATTATTATATCGAACCGTGAGAATTAGCAAGGAGAATTAGCATTTTCATCACTTGGGGAGTAAAAGAAGTTCACAGTATCAGGAAAAAAGATCTTGGGTAACTCTTAGTGTGTAATTTCAGACTGACTTTATCATTGATTTTTTTTTTCGCAAAATGCGCCACAAATAAGTGCGTTATGATTTCTTTTTATTTCTGGTTGTTTCAGAACCGTAGTCTTGTTTGCAGTTGTCGTTGAGATCGTCCCGCAAGGCGTTTGTCTCCGCGTGACGATCCCGAGGTCCACTACAAGGAAGACTGCAACATTTTATTTCATAAGAAAACTTAGACACAGTCAATATATTTTTTCGTCTATTTATTTCCTGAAAATCACTTATTTGTGGCGTACTTTGCGTCGACATGCAAGGTGTTTTTAAAAGACTAGTCTGATTTTACCACAAAGTTAAACCAAGAGTTTATCAGAAACAGAACGTAGCTCTCTCTAGATTTAAACCAGGTAATACTTTAAGCTTAAAATACGAGTGTTGGTGTGAGTTTGAGAAAGACCTTAAGGTGTTTCGATACAGTTTTTCGGAGACCATACCGATATTGTTCATTCGCCTTCGTGCGAATATTGTCAATGTTTTACATTCAAAACACACGATAAAATGCATGGTTCGCATTAATTTGGAAAAATTAACATAACGTCAAAACAGTGAAAGTTATACTAACGCAGATTTTTGACCGGGTTTAGGCAACGTTTGCCTTGAAATTTCAAGGTGTTACAGTGAGTCAATCTTAATGAAAGTTTCAGACATTATTATGCAGATCATGAAGATTATTTGATGAAGGACAAAAATAATTCTGCCAAGCCGTTATAGAGATATACAGAGAAGCGCTAAAATCAAAATTTAGAATAAAGTTGCACTTAGAGAGGTAATGAGATAACAGCTTAGTTTTCAGGATCGCATGAAAGGGAATATATCAAAATTTCTAAGCAGAGAAATGTGAAATTAAGAAGCATTCTGACGCTACTTAGGATTAATTTGAGTCATTTTGAACTTTTTTAATTAAACAATTTATCACGGCTATTAAATCCAAAATCATTCAGTGGTGAAAACCTCATAACGGTCAGACAGGGATAAAATTACTTTTTAAGACGAATGAAAAATATCGGTATGGTCTCCAAAAAACTCAATCGAAGCACCTTAAAATGTTGCTTATGGCAAAATTAAAGGAATTTGCGTGTGCGAGAGTTCTCTTAATAGTGTTGTCAAGTACTTTTTTGTTTTTCCAAGTTTGAATCGACACTTGTACTTTGTTGTTTAAGTACTTATGGTTTTCTCAGACGGATCGGATCGGATCACAGGTAGCCCAAGCTCACTATGAGAGCCCTGAACAACATTATCCTACTTAGCTAATTAATTATTCATACAGCAAGAAAATTATAAGACGTTGTATGGAGAAATATTCTTTGCTCACTGAGGGCCTCTTCGTATAAGCCCGGTTGACCGGGCTGGCTCGGTTACCGGGATGAATTTTGCCTTGGGTTCATATGAGAAATTTCAGCCCGGTTTCCGAGATGAGAAAAGGTCAACGAGTTCTGGCACCAAATTGGGAAACAAAGCAAACATAGCGAAACACAAAAATTTTAACTTTCGGGCCTATCTTAGCATCGGTAACTCTTAAAGCTGTATCACTGCAGTTAAATGGGATGCTTATGATCTGGAAAATACAGCAGGCAATGCAAGACGATGCCATCCGGACCGCCACAACTCACTCCGCTTTCATCCCGGTAACCGGGATGAAGTGTTCATATGGCAAAATTTCCAGCCCGCTTACCGAGATCTCGGGAACCAAGCCAGCCCGCCCTCTCATATGAACACATCAAACATTTTCCAAAGGATTTAGAGATAAGGCGAGATCTCGGAAACCGGGCCAGTCCGGTCAACCGGGCTCATATGAAGAGGCCCTAAATTAGCAAAATGTCATCTGGGTGAAAAACTGTCGCTCAAAAAAAGGCCTTAAACAGTGCCTAGGAGGTCTGAAATGCAGTCGGAATACAAAGAAAAACAAGAAGACGCTAAAGGTAAGCTTCAAAGCGATATTCAATGTACATTTTGCTAATTTAGTGAGCAAAGAATATTTCTCCATACAACGTCTTATAATTTTCTTGCTGTATGAATAATTAATTAGCTAAGTAGGATAATGTTGTTCAGGGCTCTCATAGTGAGCTTGGGCGACCTGTGGTAAATTTACGTCGTTTTTTAGCGCTGAGGTTGTTGGTTGCGATGTGTAAAGAAAAGCAATTTATTTAATACAATAAATTCTTCACAACATTGACTGCAACAATCGCTTGGTTGGGAAACGGGGTAACTTAAAGATTAGTTTATACTAGCGATAAAAACGCAAGCAAAACCGGTCCAATTGAGTTCGGTGAGATAGTCAACAACAAAAGCAGAAGCAGAAACATGGGAAGAAGGAACACAATCATTCTTTTCTTGATCATCACTAATTCACAAAATTAAAGTCCAAGCACAAGAAGAAGAAAACGAACTCGTTTGATTTTCTTGTACTTTTGCTTTAAGTGCGTTAATTATTGGTGTGAATAGAAAGAATAAGTGCGTACTTTCTCCTCTGTTTGTGTTTATTATTGTGCTGTTACGTCCGCACTTAACTTGTGCTTGTGTTTATGTCGCTGGTGTAAACAAATCTTTACTGCTTGCAATGTTTTGCTGTGTCCAAGCCTTTAGGGCATTTATCTGGTTAACTCAAGTAGTTGGATTACAAAGCAAACAGCACGGGTACTGAAGATGACAATACTTTATTGAAGAAATAAAACTTGTCTCTGTTGTCCATTAATTTACAATAAAAAAAAATTTAAAAAAAGTAATCTAGCCTTCCTCGCCCCTGCCGGGCGGCTTTCACTCTTCTCCGAGTCGGTGTTCATTTTTCTATCCTCATTTAATATTCCAACTTTAAAATCCCGGTCTGTTTTATCTGATCCCTTCATTTTAGGTGGGGGCAGTTGGACACTTAGAAAATTCAGCAGTTTGTTCCTAAGTGGGGTGGGCAGCATAGAGGAAAGTGAGAGTTTGCTTCTCATGACCCCAGAGTCTCATTCACTTTTGTCACAATACCACACCGGCCAAAATAATTCTCAGTGAAAAATAAAATTTGTTTTAGTTGAAGACGCGTATCTACAAAGTCAACATATCGTGAAAATGTCCAGAGACTCGGACAACAAAAAAAGAGGGTGCTACAGAGTGAAACTCAGTCTTCAGCGGGTCTCCGTCAGAAACGAAGGCAGGGAATTGAACAAAGAATCGCGCTGGTCTGACTGACCTTCATTTCACAAACTTCACCAAAGAGCACAAGTCAATAATAATCTCTCCTCTGCAAAACAACTAATGCTGGATTTCTCTCGCCCTATTTTAATGTTTAGTGATTAATGTCTAGGTCAAATAAGATTTTATTCTAACGCCGTTTATTATCATTTATCCTAAAATGCCGAAGTGCCGCGATTGAGTTTTGGTCTTAACGTTTCTTAATATCTAAATTTGCCTGCCCTATTATGAATTAGGATGCCGTTATTTAAAATCAGTGCCAAATAGATTTCGCTTTCAAATTTCGCCAAAGGGATTAGATCTGGAGCGACTTTGTAAATAAAAATTTTATTTAAGTTAAATTTTGGATCCTTTTACTTCTAATGAAAATAACGGACAAATTTCCCCATTTCGAAACGAAAAAGAAAATTACGGAAATTAGCGGAAACATATTTTTTTATCCTATAAAAATTAAAATTAAATGTTAGCTGGAAAAACTTGGATTTGATTTAAGTTTTAATTTATACAGCTAGCCGCGATGTGTATCTGCATAATAATGAAAATTTGCCGGAATAGTAATTTGAGCCAATTTCCCTAGAGATGTTTCAGCTGTCGCGACCGGAATGGATACATTACATCAGGTTTCCAACAAAAAGACTGGAACTAGTCAAATGCGTTGTTTAAAAAAAATTTTAAAAAAAGAAAGAAAGAAAGAAGAAGAATCTTCCAGTCCTTTATGGGAAACCTGATTTTAATGTATCAATTTTAGTCACTGCTGAATGAAATTAAATTTAAAGAAGACACTAAAATCTATGCTTATGATAAACGTTATTTATATATTTATGCATACAACCGAACCTAAAGCATGAAGGTCAAATTAACTTGATTTATCACAGAAGCCAAGGAAATCTATTCTATGTCTCTTTCAAAACTAAAGGAAATAGAGAAGAGTCCCACAGCAGTCTGATTAACCAAGTTAATTTAACCGTAATAATTTGATCCTAAATTAACACGGTTTCAGAAGGCTTAAGTAATATCAAAGAGAAGTTAGTCTTTATTATTTTTCTTTCCGAAGGTTTAAATAATTAATATCAAAAAGAAGTTAGTCTTTAACATCAAGAGCCACGTTTGTTTGACTGTTGTTTCCAGTTGACACAAAAACAACAGACAAACAACAGATGTTGATGTAATAAAACCTTAGTTCTGATTTGTTTTAGATAATTCAAGCAGGAAATATGAGAATGAATTGATAATTAAGATAATAAATAATTGATTTGTATATAACCTATGCGATGGTTTGAATGGTTATTTATTATTAGGCCTAAGCAAACTTGAGATAGATGTGAAATTTTTAGGTTTAGAAGAGAACTCCATTACCAGTTGCCCCCCATTAGAGAGATTTTTTATGACTATCAGCTCAATTTGATGTCATTTGTAAAAATCCACCCACGCCACACCAGTGAGATTCAATGTCCAGTCCTCCGTCCTCGGATCCTCCATCGACATACCTACTCCGTGAGCCAGCACAATGTTAGCACCCCGTTTTTCATCCTACCGCAGTGGAACATTCCCAGACACACTGTTTGCAGGCAAGCACCTTACTGTTTTTTTTTTTTTTTTTTTTTGGAAAAAGGTGGGGTAGTATCATGACAAAATGAATGAAGCCCCAAGAACATAAGAAGCAAACTCTCACCTTCCTCCACACTGTCCTCCCCACTTGGGAACAAACGACCAAATCTTCCAAGTGCCCAAGTGTCCCCAGCATGAATTACAGGATCAGATAAAGTTTCCCAGGATTTCTCCATTGGAATAACTCAGAGGACATCAGAATTCACACCTTCTCAGAGGCAGAGCTTCCACAGCCCAGCAGGAGCGAGGTCGGCTAGATTAAACATGAACTTTCCCAAGTGATGGGCTCCTAATCGTGTGAGTGTGCCACCTTAAATCTGAAATTAAATAAGAAGCTAAAATTTTAAGTAGAAAATGCAAGCCCATTAGCACTTTTAAAACTTAATAGCCCTATATTACTTGGTGTTACAGTGAAATTCCGAAAAAATTACTTATAACCCTAACGTTTTACCAGTTTTTACTGCTAAGAAGCACAAACCTAAAGTGAAAAAACAACAACAACAACAACTAAATTACAACATGATATTTAAGCAGGAACTTATGTAGCACCAAGAAATATGAACATGCATATTATAAAATAATTATCTGAACATAATTAAGAGAATGTGATGGTCACCAATAGCCTGCAGTGTAAATTATGCTGTCTTAAAAAAAATGTTGCTAAGATGTCTGAAAGCTATCTAAAAAGTTATTCGTGTTCTCCAGTGGTAAAACCATTGCAAAGCTACAACTGCATACGTTGTGAAATTAGGTGCTACTTTGTTTTCTAGATTTGGACGAGATGACAGGTGTGGATGAAAAAACAGACCAGTGATGACCTTAAACAGTATTAAATAAATATTACGTCTTTGATAAAATCTAACCTTAATAAAGGCACTGAGTTGACACCCAGTAGTTGGTGTTATTGTATTATTGTATTATTGTATTATTGTGTTATTGTGTTATTGTACCTTACATGAAAAACAGTTTTCCAGTACTTTATGGCTTTGTTAAATTGTTTCCGTTTGGTTTCTGTTTGATGGTAAACTTTTAGTAGGCAGAGGCAGCAAGAACTTATACCTTGTGTTGTATGGGATGATGAACTTAAACCTTAAAGCTCTTTTTTGTCTGTGTATGTGTCCAATCAAATATCTTTAATTTGACACCTTTTCTACTGCCAATAAAATGATTTATGATACCTGGCTAAAAGTCCTACTTGTGAGGCTAATGGGCTTGCTATTTGGTGTGTAACTAATATAGGATTTCAATAGACCATTAATCTTTACAGCGGCTTCACTTGACCACAAAATACTACCAGAATTCCTATTAATTCCCCTAGGTTTACATAATTAAATTCAGTGATCCCAAAGAAATTAAACAAATCAAAGGTTTAATAACTAAAGGATCATTGAATATGAAGCAATTGTGCCAATGGTCTAATGATAAATGATAAAAGTAATAATAACAATAATAATAATAATAATAATAATAATAATAATAATAATAATAATAAACGTTATAAGCAAGGGAAGCATTATAACCAAACACATTCCCACCCAACTGTAAAAACTAAGTTTTGAAAGAAAACAGTTTCAAAGTTAAATATGACTCCCTGAATTACTCCCAGGATACCAACAGGCTGAATCCTGATAATATAAGAACTGTGACAAAAACTAAATCTTTGGCATTTCAGTGCTAAATTTGGGATTTACTTTGTTTCCCGCCCAAGCAAATTAGAAAACATAAAAAAGAATCAACCATTTCATCAAATTTTGGCATAAAAACTGGAATGCCAAAAACTACTTCACCTTGCTTACAATGTATAAAACAGGAACAACACAGTGCTACCGACATTATGCTCCCTTAATGTGAAAAAACCTGGACTGGAAGCTGATTTTTTCCCAGATTATTTAAAAAAGTAAAATGTAGTGTTGCTCTTAATTCTGTCCTTCATATTTGTGAAATTTCGGTAGCAATGTGTTGATTTCAACGTGCTGTCAATAATTTTTGATTAATTATTGATAAATAATTATTAATTATAAATGATGAAAACATCTGATCCCACCTAGCATTCCCAGTGATGTTTTAAAAACAAGATTCCAATGAGCAGTTAAAAACACCAGGTTACCAGTTTTCAGCGTCAAAGGAATCTAAACATGTAACTTGAGAAAACAGCTCACATTGTGCAATGCCTTTACTTGTTTTCCCGTGAAATGACGTCTGAGGAAACGCAGTGTTTAAACCCTCTAATTAAAATGACCATACCAGCAAAGAAAACTGACAAACAAAATGGGAAAAATGTGGTAGCCTAATTGATGTGCTGACAAATGTGGTAACCTTATTGTACTGAAGAAAGGTAATTTTTGTAGAATTATGATAACATTATAATTATTGTCTAGCATGTGTCCTGGGTACCTTTACTCTATTTCAGGCCAAAATACCATGTCATTTTCCCTACTACCTTCATTAATAAGACCTGACATGTTTTCCTTAAGAGCAAAATGATGCAATAACACATTGTCCTATCCATGACCCTGGTTCCAGAGAGCACAAAATCTTACTTTTCTTGGAAATAACCACTGATACTTTGAACAAGAGCTCGGGGAGACAAGGGAAAGTAAATTCTCTCTGACTTACGGCAGACACTAATATCTGGCTACATGTACTTTTTTTTTGTCATTGCAACTTGAATAATTTTTTTGAAGAATTCCCAGAAAATATATTCTATTTTAGTGTTTTATTGTCCTATTCCTCAGGAAATGCATAACACTTTTGTCTATCATCAGTCATAATAAGAAACAAAGTTAATTCAGCAAAGTTTGAAGAGGCAAAAAATTATGAAGTTGCAGCTTGATGTGACCACTCGTGTTTCAAATGAACAATATGGTACTGGGTTCCTGGATGTACATGTAATAGTCAGCTAAATGATTCTATGAACTTGTGTGTAATTTCCCTGTAAAATCCTCCCACAGACCCACACCCTCCTGATAAAATATCCAGGAAAAAGAAAGATATCTCTGAAAAAAAGCATAACATCTGATATACCGTATTTATAGCGCCCACCTCGAATAAGCACCCATCCTAATGGCAGAAAAAGTTAATAAGCGCCCAGCCTCGAATAAGCACCCACCCCCTCCTCCTCCCAATCAAAGTCAAATAAGCGCTCACCCCCACCCAACCCACTTGAGTGAATAAATTCTAAGAAGAGACTTTCCCGAGGACGGAGTTTTCTTCAGAGTATTTTACAGAAACCTTGCTTTGTTACTTCTTCGCCTCTTGTTATTAGCAATTATTGTTTTGTTGCAAAATAAACATACTTCACTTGCTGAAAATGGTGAAAATTTAATAAGCGCCCAGCCTCGAATAAGCGCCCACCTCAAATAAGTGCCCACTCTCAAGGTCCAAAAATTTAATAAGCACCCAGGGCGGTTAATCGAATAAATACGGTAACCCATTGGTTGATTATTAAATTCATCACTAATAGATGAACATGGGAATTGGTGCCTAGAAAACTGATGGCAAGGATGTTTAGTTATCAAGGAAGGCACAAGGAAGTAACCATAGCAAACTTCTAACAGCAACCTCACAAGTGTCCTCCCCCCTTAATTGTCAGACTGATTTACTACAAAATAATGAAACAAAAACCTGCCCTTGAAATGTGACCATAACCTTTCCCAAGCCTTATGAGATTGTCTGATTCCTATTGCTGCAGTCATAAGCTACTACTAAGATGTTGTGTTAAACAAAACCACTGCTCAATGGGATCTTTTGATGGAAGCTTTAAACCTGCTTTGATAAGCGGTTGTACAGAACATGACTGTGTCTAGGAATGCCTTGCCAATTAAAGATCAAAACTTTAAAATCCTTTGTATAGAAGTGATTTATTCAATGAAACAAGTCCCAAATGTAAAAATGCTGGCACATTATTGTCATTTCCAAATCAGCCTCTGTTTGTACAATGGTGGCACACACACGCTGAACTAATTACGTGTATTATTAATGATTTTTTTTTTTGACAATCAAGGAATGAGTTCCAATTTATCACATGACTGAAAAACGTCACACTACATAATGCATACAAATACAAAGGATTTTTGAAAATTTCACCTAACCTACAAAAATGAAGACCACCCAAAAAAATTTTTTTTTCTGATTAAAGCCAATCAAAATTTCTGGACATCTCAGACTTCTTTCTAGCAACCCCCCTTAAAATGCTTAAATTAAGTTTCTACTGTTTCCCAGAAAAAGGTTTTATAGACCCCAGAGATCATATCAATATTTGCAAAGATTTTGGAAAGTTGAAATGGTTTCGATCTAAAAAAATTTGGACTCCAGACCTACAGACATGTTATATGGAAGTTATTTCAGTCATACAGCAATTGGGTAATTAAATTATTGATGTGCATTTTTTATGATTTATAATATTAAAGTTCTGTTCCTTTGTTTAAGAAAATCTTGAGTGAATGCGGGTTGTGGAACAACAGCTGGGTGAAAAACCTCCCTGTACGTCCACTAGCTCCTAGGAGGAAAACCCCAGGCCAGCTGTACCCCACATTCAGGCCTCCCGGGCAGGGCCAGAAATTTTTTTCATCATTTTTGTGATCAGGACTCAGAAAAGTATTATTGTTATTATTCAAGTAAGATAATATTGGTAACTAAGATTTCTAGTCAATGCAATTATCACACAATACAAACCAGGTGTTACAATCTGACTCCCCACAATCCATAACCCAGCTCTTGAACCAGGCACACATGATGTCTCATATCACTTGCCGTCTAATCTATCCTCTCCATTGACACTTCTTGTACTAGGTGATGTCATCCAGCGGCCAGCTCTAGTTTGCCCTGTCCATTGCCCAGCCAGCTGTCTTGTTTGCCCCCCTGGAGTCTAACCTCTTCATTATCCAGTTGCCTTGTACTAGGTGTACAATGTATGCGTGTTACATGTCATTCATGCAGCCAGTTGATTTTTTCCCATCTAGTGTCCGACACTACTGCACACTCATTAATGCAAACCTCCATTAGTCTATACCACTCTGGTAGTTGCTTCCTACAAAGCATGAAAGAGATTTTTACATGAATATTTACATGTACAAATACATTCTATAATGCAGTGGTATTACCAGTAAATTATGCTTCTGAAGATAGTTAAAACACTAAGTCATTGGCAAAAGCAAGGTGTACTGAAGAGTAATATAATCACAAATTCTGCGATATACAGTAATTGGCTAACATAAATGACTATCTGTGGCTTAATTGTACTGGCAATTTGGAGAAAAATAACAAAAAATTGCAATTACATCAACAAATGTCAGTCAGTCCATCAGTCCACCTGTCAACCATTGAAAAAGTGAGCCAGTCAGTTAATAAATTTAACAGTTCGCCTGTCAGTCAATCAACCATTCAAACAGTAAGCCTGTCTGTTATCAATCAAGCCACTCTGTTAATCAATCAAAAATTATTCCATCAGTGAATCAACCTTGAATCAACCTTGATTCTCAACGCAATTCGCGATTCTCAATTCCTGCATAAATCGAGAATAAAGGATCAAGAAATGTCAAATCAGCCATGGTAGCCTGAGTTAAATTACCCATGATGCAAAAGGTCTGATAACATTCACACTTGAAAATCTGTTTGAATGAATCCACGCAACACATAAATATAATCATTTACCTGTATATTATTCTATCAAGTATTTATAATTGTAGTAAATTATTAACCAGCTATGTGAATTTTAAATTCAAATTTTAGGAGCCGTTAAAAGACATTTTCTCTCGGTATAGCTCTGGCCCTGAGGAAGGCTTATTTTGTTAGCCAAAATATTGGCCTGTAATAAATCATCCCTTTGCTATAATGCCAGCTCTGCATTGAGCTTTGTTTTATTCACAATTGTTCCGCCATTTTTTTCTTTGTAGGGTGAGACTTGCATGTTTTAGAATGCAAGAATTTATCACAAAGAAGTGCGACAGGCAGATAGGAGTTAGCTAGAAAGATTAGTTTAATGTAGTTTAGAGATTAAAAAAAAAAATGTAGGAGATCTGTTTGAGTGTCACTCCCTTCCCTGCCCTTCCCTGTTTATACTAATATTATACGGTAGATCCCCACTGATAAGTAAAGAAAAAACAGTTTGACGTGGTGGGAGACTAGTAAGTGAGTTTTGGTATTGCACTTGATGTAACCAGTGAGAAAAGTGCGCAAAATAGTATCGATGTTTTTAGTTTTTCAGTCTTTTATTGAGTCATTTTGGTACAATTTCAACATCTAGTTCGAGTTAACCGATTCTTAGTCAACTGATGTAAAGATACATTCAAATACAATGAAATAAGTATTTTTTCAAGTCAACGTAGAGCTCCAGTGAACCAAATTTACCATGTTTGAGGTGGTACTACTGGGTACTTTTGATGTTGCTGTTTTTATTTTATTACTTTTAGCCAGCTCGATTTGAACCATTCGGGTATTGCAATGCAAAACAGGCTGAGTATATACCTTACTGTGCTTTTTCCTGACATCAGAGACTTAATTCCTAAAGAAATGCTGAAAAGCTTCAGTAGCCCTGGAGATAAACAGGTAGCACCAGATGCTATTGTTAAGACCAACTGGACTAAATGTGCCATTTGCCAGCAAAACAAAGTAGAGCCTTAGTTTACAGTGTTCCGCTCAGATTCCAAGCACTTGTGTGATGTTGGACTAGGGTACAAGACCTTGGCTGGAAATAATTATAGCAAAGTTCAGGGATCATGATTCCATGCCTATGCAGATAGATCTTTCACAACTAGATGAAGGTGATGGATTAGAGAATACATTGGTAAGATGCAAAGCACGCTGTCACAAAAGTTGCCATGATCTCTTCAATTCTACGAAGTCGAAACGAGCAGTAAAAAAACATGCGCTTAAAAGTGAACAACCAGTTGGTGGAAAGTATAGTACACATGTTCAGCTTCGCCTGCATCTCTTAACAATAGTTGTACGCGCTTTTTTTGTGGAGAGTATTCTACACGTAAGAACCATCTTCACAATGTCTCAACATTTGGTTTAGATGCTCATGTCAGGAAGTGTGCAATGGCATTGCAGGACTGATGAAGAGCTTTTGGCGAAGTTAAGCGCGGGTGACTTGGTAGCGCTGGAGGGTAAAATATCACACCCCCTGTTTAGCATCACTGTATAAAAAGGCTGAGAGAGTCAAAGGGAAGAAGGCGAAGAAGATGGGACAAGTCCTCAATGACCGGAGGATATAGCGCTTTGCGGAGCTGATTCCCTTTATTGAAAAGTCATGCATGGTCAGTACTGCAATACTCCCAGTTTTCAGACTTGCTGAACTTGTTGGTAAGTATACATCCCGTTTGAAACAACTTGGCAAAAACACACCTGCACGCATTCTTACTACACATCTAAAAGACTGCATTCTTTCCAAAATTTCAGCTCTTGAAGAACACAAGCAAGGACGTGATGTCTTTTCTTTGGTCTTCACAAATGATCTTGCCGATGTGCTACAGAACGCTCGCAAGGAAGACAGTGCTGAAGAAGTGATGCACCTTGCCAAAGCCGCAAGCATAGTGCGCAAAGAACACATAAATACAAATTTGACAGATCTTTTGAAGCGAATTGCTAGGTGAACTCCGTTCCACCATCACTGGTATCTCTCGTCAATATGATTCTTTATGGTCCTAACATTGAGGTCTCAAGTCTCAAGCTGGTCTTACCGTCTCTTAGTTGCTACAGTACAACAGCTACCAACAAGAGCAGCTTTAGTGGAACCCCGCTTGCCAAGTGCACTGCTTATCAGGCTGGTGACTGCTGGGCCTAGTCCAGTATTACGAAGTCCACAAGAGGGGGGATGGACATTGTATGAAGGCATTTGGAAGTCACTCCGGACAACATTACCTGACGTGACAAAATTGTGTCGAGAACTTGTCTGATGCAGATGTGAAAAAGGATGTCAGGGAAGATAGTGTTCCTGTACAAAGGCAGGCTTACGCTGTACTGCCCTCTGCACCTGCACGGCTGACTGTGACACTACATGAAGTTTCAATGGTTGCATTTTTTATTATTTCTTAAGAAAATAAATTAAGTTACAGTAGTTTACAGATGAAAGATGAATAATTTACCAGAATACAATTTTCAGAGAGTAACAATGTAACATTACTCTGTAGTCACACAAAATTCAGGAAATAACCTTTGTTTATTGATCACAGACATAAAATTAAACTAAATAATGTAGAGTGGAATAGGACCAAATAAGAAGGAAAACGATCATGGCTTAAATTGAAACTGTTTGCATTTTTGTTGTGGATTGTAGCAACATAAACCCCGACCCCCTCCATCTTTAAACAGCAAAATAATAACTTTTTCACTAAAAACAATAGTTATAATCATTACGCATAGACCTCCCTAATCTGTCGATATTCAAATTAATCGATTCAGAGAATGGAAATATGCTTTTTAAAACCACTTTTTACTTTTTTACCAGTTTTAATTGAAGGCTATTTTGGATACCGGAAATATCTCGACAACCCATAATATTTCGCGATGGCTCCATATCCACATTATTTTGATAGGCACGTGAAGTTATACTCTTCTACCAAGTTTCATGCTTTTAACCAAAACTCACACAATCCATGCACATAATATATCTACCCCACTATAGGTTTAGATTGGCAAAAGAACAACTTTGCATGTGAAATAGGCTTTTTATGTACATTTCTTAGCCATTTGTTACACGACTGCGACATGATACTTAATATCAAAACCTAATATCATGTGCCCATTTTTGAGAAGGTAAACACAAAACAAAAATTTTCTTTTTTTCTAAACTTAGATACGGTCCTTTCGGATTTAACCCAGATAATTTCGCCAGCATAATTATGACAAATTAAATGAAATAAAATAAGATTGATGAAGTTGAAACAGTGTTAATCCACTTTTTAAGTGATGTTTTGATTTGTTGTCATCCAAAAATTTGCTACCATGGCACTGTGACGTAACGGCTTCTCCTCTCTCTTTAAATGACCAGCACTGAACAATGATGGGGCCTGGATCTAGTGCCTATGAACAGTGTGTTAAATTGGTCAGACACATGATTTGCAGTCATCAATGATGTGATTAATAGCTTACTCTAACATTGGACTAATCAAGACATTGGGATAACATTGAAATATCTTGGTTAAAACTGTCTTTACCCTGAGTACAAAACATTTTTTATAGATTACAGTCTAATGGAAGGCAAAAAAGGCTGACTGTCCTTACTGAATCAGTAGTTGCTAGCCAGACAAAACAGCAAAGAGTGATGGCTAGTATAAGAAAACAAAACAGCTGACATTTCAGGATCCACCAATAAAGACATACATGTACTGAGACTGTGTTTGACTGATTAACTGACTGGCTAATATTGATTGAAAGGTTGATTGACTGATGGACAGACTTTTTGACTGATTAACTGATTAACAGAATGATGATAAAAGTTGGACAAAAATTAATTTCAGAATTGGTAGAAATAAACTCATTTCTGGTGATTTCAGAAGCTCTAAATTTCAAAGTTTTTCAGGGGAACATGCCCCCGGACCCCTCTACATAGACTCTTGCTTTTGGCGCTTGTTGAGCTCGTGCTACATGCGAGCTAGCCTCATCAAAAGAAAATAATTATGCTCTGTGCCCAAATTCAAAATCAGGACTCTTTTTGTGAACAATGTTTTATGTGCAACCTAAATCAAGGATGCCAGAAAAAAGCTGTTGGAACAAAAAGTAAACTTGATTCATAAAAAATACTTATTTCATAGTTATCAATATCTGATGGTTCTGACTCCTTAATTTCACCAGTTTGAAAGGGTCCCAATCTCATTGCTTTTATGTTCAGTGTTAAAATAAATGTGTATTACAGTTGTTGTATCATCAAAGTCAGTCAAAAACTCTTAGAGAAAAATTAATTAATTTGCTTGTTTAAAGATTATTTTATCGATTCTTTATAGTTGTATGTATAGTGGAAAGCTTATTTTTTCAACCCCATCCACACAAAAAAATCATGTTCACAAAGTGTTGGAGGGAGAAAAAAATATTAGGCAAATGCATACTTCAAGAAAAAATTCACGGCAAATGAATGGGTTGAAAAAAAAAATCATGCCTACAACAATTCACCCAACCCTCCCCTCCCCTGCTCCCCTAGGACCCTCAAGAAAGTGGTTGGCCCCTAAAGTGGTTGGCCCCTAAATGTGTTTGTAGCTCTTTTATGAAGAGAACCCTTGTGGTTCGATTCTTAGCAGGTATTTGAGCCACCTCAGTAAGCATAGTTCACTTAATCTTATCATTTTGGTTCTTTTCTCATGTGAAGTTCAAATGTAGTACAAGCCACCTTCTTAGCCACATTAAGAATATGGCTCAGCTTGTTTTAAGCATTTTTCTTCCCATATTTCATGCAAAATGAACCCTTATTCAGGGGATACCAACCCCGGGGGTACTGCCATATATGGGCTATATAGGTATGTGCCGCTGTGAAGGGTATGGTTTTCAAGCAGTTTACTTTTAGGTTAGGGTATATAAATCAGAATTTTTTGGGTCTAGAATAGGGTATCACTTTTCAAGAAACTTATCAGTTGGTTGAAGATTTTATCTAGACTGGGGAAACAACTACTCTAGGATAGGGGGATTTGGGGAGTTTACTCTAGTATAGGGTAGCAAAATTCAGCTGAACTAGCTCTGGTATAGGTTAAGGGTTCCAGGGTCCCAGCCTTAGCACATCCCCACCTAGAAATTTTTCCCCATAAAAAATGAACCCTTATTCAGGGATACCAACAAAGGCCTGTTGCCCACTAATTTAACGTACATGTACATGTTTCATTGTAACCATAGTTATTACTGCACTTCTCAAAAACACAAGAAAACTCTGAAGTTCAAAAGCCAATCGATGTTTGCATTTTACTCTGCCGTCAACCATCTTGGAGGACTTCTTAGGAAACAGAACTTTTCTTAAATGGGTTCAAAAGGTCATGGTTTGTGATCTGTGATTGGTGGATTTTGACACGTTTTGTGCGTTTCTGTGTTTCAAGGTTTGTTGCTTGTGATCGTAATCAAGATTGATGGCAACGAATAACACAATTGTGAACGCAGCCTTTTTACTTTAGAGTTTCCTGTGTTTGTGAAAAGGAAAGTAAATTGGAATGGTTATGAAGCCTGCTATACCTCTCTGTTACATGTTTTTGTTTCCTGTTTTGGACTTGACGGTGCACAACGTTTACATGTAATAATAGCATTCCTATCATTTTGATCTTGTAAACAATAAAAACTTCACAGCAATTTTTTCAGTCACAAATTATTATTTGGCGCGCACACCGTCAGGGAGCTACTAACATAACCTGTAGCACTGTTGTTTTTATCTTTGATGAATCTGGCCTTTCATGACCAGTCTCGTCAGACATGGTTGGTTATAAGTCTAGGGAAGAGTACACCTAGAATTATCTCATGATTTAAAACATAAGCTTTATCCTTTAAGCAATATTACCTAAATATAACGTGCTTATAACACCGACATTTTCTGCGAAATAGCCTTGAATTTAGGCTAAGATAATCAAATAAACTTACCTCACAAATTAATTTTGACGTCTTCTGCCTTGCCACATCAGTGAACATTTAAGCCATAAATGAAGCCAAGTGTTAAATAATTAGTTAAAGAGCCGATAGAGATCAAATCCGAGTTCCTTAAGTCCAAAAAATGTCACTTTGGGTCCAATTTAACTACAGACGTGTTGCACAGTCTGATTTGCCGCCATATTGGTTTCTCTTGGGACCCAGTCTTCCGGCGTGTGAGTCTCGCATGCGAGCTTCCACAGCACTCGTCTCGCGTTTCACGAGTACTCGTAAAACGTGGACAATAAAAAGTAAAAGCGAGGAGAAACGGATGTTTTCGCAAATAAACAAGAATCGCCAAAAAATAAACAAGAATCGTTTTTTCCAGGCGTTCAGATAGTAGAGCGCAGCAGACAAATTCACGAAGAAAAAAATGAGGGGAGACAACTTAACTCGCTCCACACTGACCGCCACGCTCTACTATCCGGAACGCCTGGATGGAACAGGTTATGTAGGTGAGCCATAATCGGGGTGGGAGACCGTACGTCAACTAGATATCTTTTCCAGTAATAAGAAATAAAGCATCAAGAAGTCCAACTTCCCAGTTGAAACAACGTGTATTGAACGTTTCAAACAATATTTTGACTGGCCAGACCAGCCTTTCAGGTTTATAGATGTTACCAGTAACGTTTATTTTGAAAAACGAAAATGGTATTACTCCTCCTTTGAAATGACCTCCTAGTTTCGTTTTACAGCAAAAGGGATGTGGAAAACGATCTAGAAATAAGGATGATGTTGTTGTATGACGGCACCGGTACCCATGCATTGTTGCAGAAAAGAAAAGCAAAACGAAAAAATATAGCACTGGACTTTCCTATAATCTTTGAAAATTGGTTGAGCCTTTGAAAAAATTAGCTTTGAAAATTGATTGAAGCACAATAGCACACGTGATACGCATTATATTATTATTATTGTGTGTGCGTGTTTTTGTATTTTTTGTTGTTGTCGCTGTCTGTTTATTTTTCATTTTTTTCAGTGTAGTTGGTTTTCCGTTTCATCCTCAGTTTTTTTTTTTTTTTGCTCCATCTTCTTTTTTTGCCTTTTATACTCTTGATTTTGTTACTTATATGTTTGAAACCCCATTTACAGAAATCAGCCTTCCATCCATACGAAACGGTACGTACGTCATGTATGGGACATATATTGAACCAACTTTACCTCACTTCTGCTTGGTTGCTTCTTACTCTGTTACTTTGTCAAAAACAGTGAATTCGCTGGTTGAAAAACCGCTCTTAAGTGTGGTTTATTTTGGGCGCCGTCCACACGAATCCGGGGAAAAAAAATGGGGTTTCAAAAATGTCAAGATTCGTGTGGACGTGGCCTTTAGGCCCCGTTAACAAGGAGGGAGGGTAACCCTGGTGCTAGGAGTGTTACCCTAACACTCACACATTTCGTCTTTTTTACACAATAGGGCCATTTATACGAGGAAAAATAAGACGCGTCTTAAATAAGACGCGAACTTTCCGTATAAACGGCACATTTCGTCTAAAATAAGACGCGGCTTAGCTCGTTCTTATTAGATAAGACATGCTCGTATAAATGGTACAGTTCGCGTCTTATTTAAGACGCGTCTTATGGAGACGCGTCTTATTTTTCCGTGTATAAATGGCCCTAATGTGTTTACAAGGCAGGTAGTGGTTACCCTAGCTCTTTCAGACGCGCGTGGCCATTGGCGTGTCTCTCCCCTCGTTTTCGACTCGTGTGACTTCGTCCCTTTCAGAATAAACAACGGAAAAATTATTTGTGAATTAGTTTCCTGGAAAAGTTGATACTGTAGACATTGGGTAAAACCTTTGGGCTTACCTTCATTGATAGTTTTAAGATTGTTTTGTTCATTTCGTCACCTAAAATTTTCCTGGCGGCCAACTTTTAAGGAAGTCAGGGCCGGGGAGGAATTCATCCGTACACTTCAACGTTTTAATTTATCTGAAATCTTGCTCTGCATGTGGCAGGCTTCGAAATTTACATGAATATGGATTAGGTGCTTACAAGCCAATCACTAGTGAAAGCATTACAGTTTTTTCGGGTTTCGGTCCTCGGTGAATCTTCATGCACGCTTTTGAACCGGTGAATTCTCTTACCATTATAAATAGTACAATGTCGCCGGTGCGGTTTTTTTTAATCATAGACTGAAAAAACTTTACCTAAAATACTTAATGTTCCGGACCCAAAGCCTTCTTAGGTGAGTGGGATACTTTCGAGCCAGCCTCACTTAGGCTCGACCGTGGGGAAACTGGTTACAAGTTAAAAATGAGTCTTTTCTCATGTTCAGCCGTAAACAATCCGCACAAAGCAAAGAAAATAGGGGGGGGGGGGGGGACCTAAGTTCCTTTAAGATTCTTTTTGTTGGATAAAAATTTATACACTGACAGGATTCCAATAAATTCTACAAATTACTTGAAACAAGTTTTAATGTAGCACGAAAAAATTGATTCATATTCATTTTTTCGTCCAGTTTCTTTCTCTGAAGGCAATGAAACCTATCAAGATTTTATTTCTTGTGGGGTATTTCCCCTACACTACTCAGCAGTAACCATTAGTGACAGTATACGGCAATTATAGAGGACTACGAGGGCCTCATTTGTCACTTGTGCCGAATACGTCGCAGGATACACAGTGCATAAACCAGTGCAGCGTTTCGCCAGTATGAACTCCCTATAATTTTTTCCGATGGTACTTTCCATTTTGATTTGAGATTCATTGATGATAATACAGTAAGTGAGATTATATGGAAGCTTTGACATTTTACATGATGACACCACGACCCAGCCATTTCTTTTTTTTTTTTCATTGAAAAACATTTTATCTTCAACGTTCTTAAGAACGAACTGCAGGCTAAACGTCAGTGAACTGTGTCGCATTGTTATGTGCGTTGCCCTCAGGAGAAGCCAGTAGAAGTGGAAGATTGCTCATATGCTTACTGTAAATCAAAGGGGGTCTAGCACAGATACCTGGGGGAGTCCAGATATAACGCACGCCTCAAGTTGGGCTCATAGAAATAAACATTTCTTGATATCGATTAATTTTCGTACTTATTAATCCCCGACCTCTATTTATCGCACATAAGGTTCCATTTGAACGACAAACCTTGAAAAATGACGAGGCCTGTTACAGGAAAGCATAACGCCAGGAAGCCCGGTCAACACACAGCCCAGTCTATTCACCAGAACTTCAGGTAAAACTTTCAGCAAAATCATGGCATATGATTCGCATGTTGACGAACTATGCAAAAAATTACCCGCACGCTTAGGTCTCCTTATTATTAGGCCGTTTATTCCCTGCCTAAAAAGCCAGAGCCATTTGTCCATATGACTTCATAAATATTTAATTTTGAAAGCAACATTTGGGAATATGTTTATACTTGATACAACACAACGGTCATCGCGACCGACAGGTGCGCTTATAATTTCTCGATAAAGCGGACCGACTTGACACTATTTTCCTTCTGATTTACTAATACCTGACTGAAAAGGGATTTTTCTAATACCCAAGCTCAAAACGTAACACTTTTGAGCAATAGTCCAGTTTCGAGTTGGTAGGTACTTTAAGTAGGGTTATTAAAGTGTATTCGAGTTCGCTATGACCGCTGAATAAAAGTGAAGACGCATTTTTTTACCGCCTGAGCAACCATCTGAAGTAATATACTCACAATTTCCAACGCGAACACCTCCATTAAGCGGCCATCAAGCGCTTGATACACTTAGTTTAGCTTTATTTCAAGAACATGATGAAGGAAAATACAGTCCAAAGATAGAAGATTACAACCGATTGTTGACAAGAAATGCTTCCTCCGTCACGATTTGTTTCAAAATAAAGTGATGTTGCTGCTAAAGATTATGCTGTACCCCGAGAATGGCCGCTTAATTGAGGTTCGACGGTATCGTTAGGGACCTAACGATAATACGACGGCAACGTTAACGGGAACGTCAAAAAAGCATCAGTTTTAATGAGCACACACGACTTTGCGCGTGCATCACGATTGTTGGTTAATTTTGTTGCCGTCCCTTCACAACTACAGACGTGACAAGGTCAAATTTTACGGTCACTTGAGAACGGGAAGCGGACAAGGCAATAAATTCTAACATCTCTGTCTTAATATCGGGCGCAGTCCCTTCTCCTCAGCTCCAACTTATATCAAGCTTTCTTGTTTAAGTAACTTAGGGATAATCGCCAAAAAGTTTGAAAGGTTGCGAAGTCTGTTTTCTAACGACTTTTTCGTGGACGTCGTCATTGTCGGATCGTTAGGTCCCTATTCACTATGAAGCTTTTCCGTAATATAGAGGTGTCCATTTTATAAAAGTGTATTTTATGAGGAGAGTTTCCAGTTATTCACGATATCATTTAAACAAAAAGAAGCAGATTTATCCAGTGAATAGAGTCCTCTATCCTGTAAACGACAAGACTTTATCTCTTGATTCTTTAGTCCTCTCGCTTTCATACATCACAAAAAGGGGCGAACATCATAAGATAGGTTCCGATCCATTCCAGTCTATGACAGCATTCTTCCACCTGTGCGATAAGTAAAAAAATACACAAGGGTTTAATAGTCTACTACTATCTTAGGACAAGGACGCCAAATTATGGTTTGCCAATTATTACATTCTGCGTCATGTCACAAGCAGGTTTTAACAAATCGACAACAGTTTTCTATGGGCTGTGGTCTTATCGACTATAAAAATGAATGTTTTTATTGCAAAGTTTTGAACATTTTGACGTCATTTCTATGGTCGATAAGAGTATAGACCATGTTATTCTAAAAAACAATAACATTGACAGTTTAGACGTCCTTTTCTGGAAGTTTCTGAGAAAATCTCGCGCGAGAGAAAGAAAACCAAATTGTGCCATCATGACGTCATTTTTATGGTCTGTACTCTTATCAAACACAAAGCTCTCGACCAGTCAGCGTGCAAGAAACTCAGTTAAAAATATATTGACTTTGTGCTTGAAATATGCCTCGCTTTCACTCAGCTCGACACGTCAACAAATACATCAAACACGCCTGTCTCTTCGTCAGGAGAAGAAATCCTAAAACGACGAGACTTTTCGTAACCAAAGAGATTCCAAATACCCCTTCAACGAGAAAAGCAACAGGTTTTTGGATAGTAAAACCTTAAAAATTTGCCGACAAACTAAGCACCACACGCAAAAACAGTATCATCACGACGTGAAAGTACTGCTTAAAAGGTTTCTTTTGAATGATCACGTCCGTAGAATTTCGTCCACAGACTCAAATGTAACAGCTACATACTAAATTAAAAGAAACATCTGAAAGTATTGCTAAAGAGGTTTCATTTGAATGGTAACACCATAGCGAGGGTTTCATCCACAGACTCAAAAGGTAGAACTACACACTCAAGATATAGAAACATGTGAAAGTACAGTGTAGGGCTGACGAGGTTTAATCTGAATGACTACACACATTGCCTGATGGTTGAAAATGAGCCTTGATGACGGGGTACAAAAACGATTTAATGGAGAGCAAGAAACGTACCAGGACGACAAGAAAAACGGACCTTATATTATTTCATTAGGTTTCTTTCCTCCAAGCACAGCATTTCTGTGCCAAGCAGCCAAATTCAAAGCCCTGAAAGGGCCACTTTTCTGACAATGAACTCTGTCACTTGGTCTCACCTTGTTCGTATGCAGTGTTCCAGTGGAGGCACAAGATCAGTGTCCTTGTATTCTGGGCATTCTTTTGTTGTATCTTTATCAAGAGAAAGATGAAATTACTTAAAGGCTACGTCCACACGTATCCGAATATTTTTTAAACCATTTTTTCGTCCGTTTTAAGTCTTCTGCCGTCCACAATTAAACGGCGTTTTCAGGCACCTAAAACGTACGTTTTGTAAAACGCTTTCATAGTGTTGATTTTTTTTCTTTTCTTTTTTTCTTCTTGTTTTTATTTGCAAAACGCTTCACTATCTTTATTTCATGAAAAAGGAGGCTTCAATTGAAATGCGATGATGTCATACATATTACAAGGACGCTATCGTAATTACATCAACAAAAGACATCTCTGAGATTATATTAACCCGAAATGCGTTTTTCCATAATTATTAATGGTATTTAACCAGTGGTTTTATAATTACAATGTTCAGCTAGTTTTTTCTTAATAATTTTAATTTTTCCTGACTCAAAAGAACTTCCCTGACTTTTTCATGACCTTGAAGTATCTTTTTTCCAGGCCATTATCTAGCCTGTAACAGCTATCTACCCAAGCAAGGCCATATAAGTTACACAGAAATTTTACACGAAGTAATGCGTGCTCACCAACTGTCAATCTTAACTCCTCATCCTGCCTTGCCAGACCATCATAGTAATAAAGATCAAACTTCTTCTCTAACCTCCTGTGTATATCAATCAATTAATAGATCGATCGATCAATCAATCATTCAATCAAACAAACAATCAATGGCTAGAGCCTACGTCGACTCCTATATTGCAGTTAGATGGGACAATATACACACATCTAATCCTGCAATCACTATCACTTGAAATTATCGTCATAATGAAAAAACAAGATAAACCAAGTCATTCCACGAATACAAGCTCCGATTCCCTTGAGGTCTCCTTCTCCCAGTGTTGGTTTTTAGAGATTGCTTGGACTTTTTTGTATAAACATTGAAGCGGAAGGGGCGAAGAAATCCGCGAGTGTTTCGACCATTATGACTAGGACTTCCGGCCAGCAAGGACCTCTGGCTTCGGATCCGTAGTTCGAGGTTCAAGCCCTGCCTTCGCGTTTATTCCTTAACGTTGTCTCTCCTCACTCAGGTGCATTAACGGAACCCGGCGACATACTGCTAGCGGTAACCCTGCGATAGCCTACATGCAGACATTTCCTAGCGGGGGAGATGGCGGGGGAAGAAAGCATAACACCCAGGTTTCTCATACTAAAGAGACTGGGAGAAGCCTCGGTCGTGTGGGCACCATGGCTTGCTAAGCTTAGTATAAGCGTCTAACAAGAGTGCTCTGGTGCCCAAAGCTTGGACCACTTACCCCTTCCCTATGTAACAATTTTGCCCTTAGTGAGAAATAAACGTTAACGTCGACTTAGGGGAGGGGTAGGTGGTCAGTAATCCAGAAACCTCAATACCAAAACGTTGCCTCTGAGTTTGCACGCTTTGATCCGATCATTATACGTTTCTGGGAGACTGCCCACCTACCCCTCCCCTAAGCCAACATTTTGCCCTAGGTGAGAAGTAAGTGTTAATGTTGGCTTAGGGGAGGGGTAGGTGGACAGTTTCCCACTCCTTCATACAGTTGGTGTCTGACCAACATTATTTGCTTGTAAACTGATCGCTGATAGAAACTATTTTCTAACCCTTCGGCAAAGCACTACAAGTGACCAGAAAGTAGCATCTCTTTTATGACATCAGTGTTTTTAATCAAACTGAAGGAATTAGTCTACTCATTACCACATAACAGGCCTTTAGTGAAAACATAAAAAAAAAAAGTATTTAGAAAGAATAAAAACAGGCTAAAGATAAGTTCAAATGCCGTAAATTGGCTAGTATCAATGGCCGTTTTCACACTAGAGACGGATTATCCGTTT
The DNA here is from genome assembly GCA_942486035.1 of Porites lobata. Taxonomy (NCBI): domain Eukaryota; kingdom Metazoa; phylum Cnidaria; class Anthozoa; order Scleractinia; family Poritidae; genus Porites; species Porites lobata. Next base: position 79,176 of record CALNXK010000465.1, on the reverse strand, counting down.
GAGACGGATAATCCATCAAAATCCGTCAAAATTGACGGAAATACAGATGGATAAAGTCAGGCAGATTATCCATCCAAAATCCGTTCCATATTCAAATTAAGACGTATTATCTAACGGATAACCCGTCTGAGACGGATAATCCGTCTCTAGTGTGAATACATCCATTTACTAGTGACTATAAGCTTACCAGTCGTGCAAGAGATTTCTGTCGATAGAAAACAAGACACTGAAGTGACTCTCGCTGCATATCACCCAAATAGGATAATTGGGAGTCTTGTAATTCACACCAATGCAACCTGTAACAAATGTTAAGATGGAGTCTGTCAGTACATTGTAAATACGCTTGTTTTTTGGCCATCTAAGCTGAAGAAGAAACAGAAAACAAATTGCTGTGATACACATAAATGCGTTTATCTTTCTTTATGTTTATCACCGCAGTTTGCTTTTTGTTTCTTTTGTCAGTACAACTGTAGCATGCAGAACGGGCCCTTTTTTTTTTCGCGTTTTCCGGACAAGCACCAAGAAGGCGTGGAGGCGATCGGAGAAACAAGCGCGGCGGGGAAAAACGGGACGCCCGGTTCGCGCTTGTCTGAAAAACGTGTAGCGCCTGTTTTGGAGGCTAGCACAACTGGTCCTTTGCACCTTCCAGTTAAACCTTAAGCCTGATTTCCTTATAATAATCTGGATTGTTTTAGTCGCCTCTATTTTCTACTTGGGAAGTTGCAATCCAAAATGTGTGAGCCGGCCTATCTACGGAGGTTGGTTCTGTCCAGAGGATTGAATGCTCGCGATTGGATCGCCACAATTGTTTGGATAATTCTACATCGCATCACGGGTATATTTCCATACGATCGTCTAAACATATATAGAGACCACCGAGACGATTATTTAAAAAGCAAGTTTAATCATTGAAGACAATTTACAGCAGAGACCACGCACGTCCCAATTGAAACTAGCAAAAGGAATGAGGACCTCGAAAACTATATCGTTTCCACGGCTTATAACTATAACGCTTTGTCTGGGAGTGCGCTGCTGGAGGGGGCGGGGGAACGGGGAGACGAGCCACAGGTTCTCCCAGAAAATGAACTTTCAACTTCTCAAATGGACATCGCATACGCGAAAAAACTTAGTAACAAATCAAACGAAGACGTCAAAAGTTCGCGAAGACAGAAAATTTTTGGCCAATATCTGCTGGATTTGCCAATACAAAAAGCTCTACATTACAAGTTTTATTGGCAGGGTTTCTTAGAGTGGACGTAAGCCACGTGTAATCAAACGCAAAAACAAAGGGACTGCCAAGTCATTACCTATTGGAATACTTAAACATGAAATCTAACAGTCTGTTCATTTTTAACGCTGCCGGACTATAATGGACGGGAGCTCGGCCCTAAGATTTGCCTCGATGTATTAAAGAAGAACAACGAGTTCTGTTCCATTAAAACTCTCTTAACCTTGGTACAAAGGAGGAAGAGGAAGCAGCCTTAGAGGTGGGTAGAAAGATAAAAGGGTGTTTAACCAGCGACGTTTTTGAGGGACGTACGTCAACCGGAAGTGGACTTTTTGCACTCCTGAGCCGTGATTTTGAACACACTTTTGGGCAAATCATCTAGCAATACAAATTTGGTAGCGTCAAGGAATACTAAAAAAGAAAAGGTTCACTTTCGATTGACATACTTCGTTCAAAAACGTCGCTGCTTAAGCTCCTTAAAGACGGTGACAGTGTGTAGGCACCTCCCGGCCCCTTTCATAACACACCCCCACCCCCCCTCCTCTTCCTCTCTACACAGAAAAATATCTCTAGTCTTAACCAACCTCGCATGATTTGTAATGTTCAAATAAGGACAGAAACCCGACGTCACTTTGTTTATCTATCCCTTTGAAGACATTCTGCAAAAAAAGAAAAACACAAAAAGATCGTTGAATGTTAGCACCTAACCATAAGACGATTAAGTCGAAAGATTAAACAGAGTGTTTAAAACAAAACCTTGCTAAACAGCATGGAGGGACGAAGCTAAAACAAAAAGGCATCAGCAGTCGCATATAATAAGGGGAATTCCTTCAAATATTCTCGAGATAGTGGGTTTTTATCACATTCTATCGTTGTAACTCTTCTTTATATATTAGTGTAATAATATCTAGTATTGGTTTGAAGAATTTGTATGTGAATATTAGGGCTAAAAGGGTTAAATATCATTTACTAGAGAATCACTTACTTTCGTATTGACCTGGACAATATCACAGAATACAACAGTAAAATACATCCACTACTACTATCAGATTCAAACTGAAAATGGAAAAAAACAGTGGACTTATTTCTAGATGAAATGCAGTAATACGGAAAGTACATAATTCAGGATTAAGTTTGGCTCTTATAGTATAAGCTGTTAATATGCCTGTGATAAAATTTCTAGTAAACCATTGCAATCTTAGACCGGCAAGCGCAGGACGTTGAAGAAGAACTAGAGGATCCCCCAGGGAGACTCCCATACAAAAGGGGCGGGGCTCTTGTCGTCTCGCTTAGGGGTACAAATTTCGGATTTTTGTCTCACTTCGGATGTTCTGGGCAAAACGCCATTACATTTAGCCGTAATGGTCTCTTTTAGGGTTGCACGCGAAGAAATATAAACAAAGTTATATATTTTCAATTCGTTTTATTTATACAATTCATGTAATCAAAGTTCTCAGTATAACATCAGTACCTAAAGATTATTGTAACATAATGTCTCTGTTTTTAAAATGGTCTCTTTTAGGGGTCAAAATAAGGTTGGGCCACGCCCAGGTTGATCTCCTTTAGGGGGTGTAATTCAAAATTCCCGGCGAGTATCCCCGCCCCTTTCATATGGGAGTCCCCCTCGGGTGGGTCCTTAGTAGGCTTTTCGGGATCCGGGATTTAGCTTATTTGACGGCTGGGATCCGGGATTTTAGAGGGAAACGAAATGGAGATCCAGGGTGAAATTATAAAAGTGATACGGGAATTGGACAACGGAAATTCGGCAAACCAGATGCACTGAAAAACGATACATCACTTAATTTGGAGACGCGCTCTAAACACCTTTCATTTAGACTTACGATATCGACGTTTTGTCATTCGGTCGACTGTAAACAAAGGCTGTATTCAGTCCAAGAGCAAATCTGTCCATTGAAAGGCATGTTTAGTATTACGGTCGGAATAACTGGATTGAAAAAGCCTAATGAGGACCTTCCGTGATGTCACGTTGGCAATGTTAGTGTAAGTGAACCACAAGCAGCAAGCAAACTCCTCTAGGGAAAGGAGAAGTGTGACGTCACGTTACCATGGTAGCAAAATCATGATCTGGATCTTAACAATCTTTCTTGACAAGGACGGCCATTTGCATTGTCGAACGATGGAAGAAAAGTATGGGCCACTGTTTTGTTCCTGAGTGCAATCATGCACAGGAAAGGAATTCATGTTAACTTTATCGTTTTTTTTTTTTTTTTTGCCATGGGCCACGGTTTGTTCAGATCCAGACATTTTGCTACCATGGCAACGTGACGTAAAGACTTCTCCTCTTCATTGAGGCGGTTCTGATTTGCTCCATTGAGAACGAAGGGGCATATTACCGACCGCTAACTTTCGGCCCTTGTTTCCAGGCAATAAGCATTTATCGGACAAGGTCAAGCACTTGGAAATATCGCGATATGTCATTGGTGGGCAGATCAAGTATCACTTTTGCTGTTAAGTAAACCGACTTCCGTAATCGTTTCACCAATGATTTACGCTTAATAAAATAATCCTTTTTAAAAAACATCATAAAACAGATACAATGGTTAAAAGGTAAGCAACGGTACCTCGTGAAAAGGAGAAATAAAAACTACCTTATCCAGACTAATTCAATAATTGCTAATTGTGCAAACATACAACAGGTAAGGATAGAGTAACCTAGTAAGAATGCTACGTTGCTACGTTGCTATTTTGCGCGATAAAACTAAGAAGACTTTCAGAAGACTTGAAGGTGTATAACACCAGCTGCGGTTTACAAAAAAAAGAGAGCAGATGTGATTAACTCACAATTACAAAACTGCAAGTAGAGTACAACAGCAAAAATAGCCTCATCTTGATGTAAGAAAACAAACAAGGCCCATTTTTATCAATCGTGCAGGGCTGCAAATAATAGTTGGTCATCGAACAAAGTCCAACTAAAATTGGCCCACGTTCGGCGAAATCTTAACTGCATTCGGACATGAGTTGGACATGTCTTGTCAAATTTAATAACAAAGAAGCAATCGCTTTCATTGCAGGGCCCAGGTGTTCGAAGGCCGATTAGAGCAAACTCAGGGTTAAATTTTTATCTGGGTTTCTTTTTCTTTTTTAATAAAGCGTTTTCTCAGAAACATTTTTTCTATTCTTTTTTTTTGAGTATGCAATCATCAGAGTGTAGAAAAAAAGAATTTAACTGAATTTTTTATTTTTCTTAGCTTTCAAACCTGAATTCAGACTTCACTCTTTCCTTTTGCCATCTTCACCGTTCGTACACTTGTTTTCAGGCCAAAAATTCAAGGACTTTTCAAGGACTTTTTTTTAATGACAATTTTACCTCAAAACCAAGAAAAATGTTTGTGTTAACATTTATAATTTGGGTTTACAGATAGTGCAGAACATTTTCGATCTTGTTCAATAAAAACTCAAGGACTTTCAAGGACCGAAAACGAAATTCAAGTACTTTCAAGGCCTTGAAATCGGACTCCTGAAATTCAAGGGTTTTCAAGACGCATACGAACCCTGCATCTTAACCGAGGTTTGAACAGCTAAAATCTACCCTGAGCAAATGTGTAGGAACAAAATACCATTATTGCATTATGGCAGCAATTACAGTAACAACAGTCTACCTGCAAATCTCACATCCACCATGAACAATATTCGTTAAAGAGGTCTAATGGGAACACTATTGCGGAGACCGATCTCTTTCAGTAAAGCCAAACATGTATTACGAAGTCACCCTTCACGGAAAGTGACTTCTCAATACAAGTGCAACACTGTTTACAGTGCAGGCACCCTATTTTCCCGTAAAAATGTCACGATCGAACCATTTTGGAGTGAAATGTCCCATCTTGCTTTAAAACGTTCTATCAGTGGGCAGGCGTCGGGCGATCTTATGGGAAATTGCAGTACTTACCGCTTCTGTTAACTGGTCCGGTTTGTATCACCCAGCACCAAAAACATTAGAACCACCAGTAGGTCTCAAATAAATTGTAAAAATTAACTAAATGGGATGCAACTTCTGGTGTTGTCGAAATTATTGTAGCTGCCGAGTTGAGTTGTCTAGTCAATATTTTGTGTTACTTGATTTGGTGATTGCTCCATCCGCAAAGATGTTGCGCGATTTTTGTTTCAAGCGACGTTATTCTTGAGGCGAGAGAAATGAATCAGAGGATGTGAAGGGACTTAATTTTGAGTTGTAAGAGAAAAACTAACAACCCCATAAAAAGAAAAACGAAAGGCCATGTCTTGTGTACTAGGACTGAGTACGCCCCGTGAATGGCCTGTTCGGGTTGAAGGGAAATCCAAACGTCCTTCCGATAACTGATTCATTAAGTCCGTTTAGGGCGTCGAACAAGAACCTCGGGGCTGCTTCGCAGACGTTACTAACTGCGATAAGATTACGTCTGCGACGCAGGCTACTATTAGGGACTTTAAGATCCAACGACGCGACGGCAACGAGAACGTCGCTTAGAAAGTGAATTTGCGTTCTTTCAGTCTTTATCGCAATCATTACCCTCTTACTTTGTCGAATGTAGGCGAACCCTCCTGGAGTTGAATTCTTAGGGACCATAACCATGTTCAGAAAGGGATGAAATTTCGTCTGCTTGTTCAAAGTTGTTGTAAAACCTATAGATTTTTTCTACTTTCGCGTTGCCGTCCTCGTCGTTGGATCTTAAAGTTCCTATTATGGCTGACCCAGAAGAGGAGAAGACTACCTGCACTGGCAGTCCAGACATGTGACTCGGCTGAGTCCACCTTGAGCAGAGTAGAGTGCCCGATGACAATCACTCGACAACGACACATCACTCAGGGTAGCGCCTCGTGTTTCAAACTCAGCACAACACTCCTGTTGGTTTTTTTTAAATAATGCATAGACAAAATTCCAGAGTAACTTACAAGGCTACTACTGCACATCTGCTGTCACCAGCCCTCCAACATGATTTCATTAATTGCTGATGTAAGAGCTTTGGTTCTTTCGCGGGAAGAAGGCCGAAGTTTCCTAAAATGGACGTGAAATAGAATTTATTAAAAGATTTAAAAAAATAGTTTCCATAATCGCCACGTCCGGACAGGAGCAGCAGAAAAAAAAGGACGTGGCTGAGTTATTCTCAAAAGTTGTTACTAGGAATGGAAATGACAGGGGAAATGGGAAAAAAATTATTATCGGCTTTCAATTTCTCCGTTTCTGATTGGCTCAAATCCCCCAGCTTTAATATTCTTCATAGCCAGCTAGCGATGACCAACTTTGGAAGACGCTTGCGATATCCGGTAAAATGAATGAATGAAGAGTTTTGGATGAGAGGACAACAGACGTGCCCTCTTACAATATATTTTAACATGTGAACAGTAAGCTTGGACGTCAGCACACAAAGGAGCCATTGGCATCCGCTCTCAGTCCATTTAAAATGACGTCAATGGTACAGAATATTGCAAGAAAAAGGGACGACAACTGAA